>JADRCD010206967.1:0-12694 GCA_019843815.1 Montemys delectorum
TGTGTGTGTGTGTGTGTGTGTGTGTGTGTGTGTGTGTGTGTGTGTGTATGCACACATGCCCAGTTTCTTGTGCGCAGGACTGTGTAGGTACAAGTGCGCATGTGCACAGAGTGTGTATGGAAGTCAAAGGACAACTCTGGGTACAGTTCCCAAGTGCCTTACATCTTTGGTTTGAAACAGCCCTTTTGCTTGGCCTGGAACTTAGTTTGCCATGTAGGCCAGACCAGCTGGCTTACAAATTTCTGGAGGATTCACTTGGTCTCTTGCTTCATGTACAGCCATGCACGAGCATGCTCGCCCTGTGTCTCCTCTGCCCTCTGTGATACGTGTATCTGTGCATTTGCTGGGCACTGTGGAGGCTGGAGGTCGATATTTGGCGGTCTTTAATCACATTTCCACCTTAGTCCCTGTGACAGGCTCTCACTGAACTTGCAGCTTGTCCTTCTGTTAGACTCAGCTGGATAGCTAACAAGCTCTGAGGACCTACCTGTCTCTGCTGTCCCCCTCAGTGCTGGGCTACAGTCACATGCTGCTATGCCCAGATTTTTGTTGTGAGCGCTGCAGATCCCATTTCAGTTTCTCATACCTGCATAGTAGGTGCTTCGTTTTTTCCAGTCCCCTTTCCCACTCTGCAGCCAGATTTTTATGTGGTCTCTGAGACCCAAACTCGGGTCCTCAGTCTTGCAAGGTGAGCCCTCCGCTGTCTGAGCCATCTCCTCAGATTGACCTTTTAATTTCTTAACAATGCCTTTTATCAAACAAAAATGTCTGATTTTTGCCAAAGTCGAATATGTACTTTCTCCCCATGGGAACTGTGCTGTTAATATGCTATGCTGGGGTGTAATGTACCACAAACACCTTGTATTAGTCAGGGTTCTCTAGAGTCCCAGAACTTAGGGAATATCTCTATACACTGAGGGAATTCATTGTGATGACTTACAGTCTGTCGTCCAACTAACCCAACAATGGGCAGCTGTGAATGGGAAGTCCAAGAATCTAGCAGTTGCTCAGTCCCACTGCTGGTCTCCTGTAGAAGTAGGTTCCACCAGATGTGCTAGCTTATAAGCGCAAGCAGGTGAAGAAGAGAGAGTGAATCTTCTTCCAATATCCTTCTATTGGTCTCCAGCAGAAGGTGTGGCCCACAATAAGGTGTGTACTGCCACACCTGGATCTGGGATTTATTTTGTCCCAGGCTGACCTTGAACTCAGCGATCCCCTTGCTTTAGTCTCCTGGGTTTAAAGGCATGTGCTACCTTGCCTGGGCCTAAACATTTTATAGCCACTATACCTGAAGATCTCCATGCCAAGATCCAGGTCAGAAACTTGTGTCTTCCAGCCTCAAGATCTGGATCATGGGTGAGCCCACCAATTCTGGATTGTCGTTCATTCCAGGTAGAGTCAGGCTGGCAACCAGGGCTAGCCGTTACGCACCTCGTAAATGAAGTGCCGGGGTTTCCCATCATGACGGCTCATGATCTCTCAGAGACGCCGCGGGTGGTTTTCCATTCGTTCTGAAGTTTCCAGTCAGTTCAGCTGCGTCTTCAAGGGGTAGCGGTTTGAGCGCGTCTTTGGGCAGAAGAGTCATAGGATGAGATGGTCGATGGATCCTCTGGGGCTGATGCTGAGCATGGAGCAGCCTGTCCCTCTCTGTAGGTCTTGCCATGATGGTTTGCCGATCTCATCCCTCCCGTGATTGTTATGAAGACCAAACCAGACCAGAGATGCTCACATAATATGACCCATGTTCCTGTTTTTTTGTTTTTTGTTTTTTTTTCTGCTGTTAATGCCAGTGCTCAGATTCTTGGCTGATACCTGAGGAGCGGAGACTGTGGAGGAGACAGAGCAGGACAAACACTTCTGCAGCATGTGGGAAATAAGAATACCCCAAAGGAAGAAGAGCCTGTGTCCACGGCACCCCGTTATTTCGGGGGGGGGGCCTGCCTGGTGGCTTCTGCCCCCTCTCCTGGGAGAGAACTTCTGGTCCTCTCTAGTTAGAAGATGGACTGTAGACTGGGTGGGATCAGATGGTAACCCTTTCACTACCATGTCTGTTCACACGGGAGCAAAGTGCTGGTACCCTTACGTTCATGTCTTGGGTCAGTCAAGAATTTTATACATATATGTATAAAATCATGGAATGTTATTTCTGGAAGGGTCTTTGGAGTTTTTGTGACAATATATATATATTTTTTTTGGAATTCTTCATTTAGGACATGGGATAATCACATGACCTCCCTAAGGAGTACACGTGTTCCCCTGCAAAATAACTGGAGGCATTTACTGCTTGATCCCCTGCCCCCTTACCCTCACTCTTTTGTGCTTCTGCATGCCCATCTTTGACTCTACCAGGGTCTTCATCTGGGAGGCCATTCTCTCATTTTACCTGCATTGTTTTTGAACTTGTTCTTCAGATAGAACTTGTAGTCCCTCCTTGGTACTTCAGCAGCTATATTAAGGGAAAACGTTAATGAAAGTCTTCTCTCTCAGCATACCATTGGCTGGCAGACACCCCATCCCAGGGTCTCAGCTCACCATTTGTCAGAATGTTTGCTGCTTTGAATTTGGCTTTATTCCTTTATTTTCAAGGCAAAGAAGCCTGAGTAACATGCATTACCTCTTTTTGAAAAATTCTTGTTTCCTAAAGAATGACTGATCTAGGTTCAAGGCACTTGGGGCTTGACGCTCTGTACTAAGTTACTTCTGAAAAATCCTTTTAGCACAAAGAACTCATGATTCCTCTCAAATTAGGCCGTGTGAGGACCTACTTGAATCAGGTGAGCAACAATTGTTTCAGAGGAATTGTCAAGAGTGTCTTAACAATTCTACCTCCAATAAGCCAAGGTGTCTGACAGAGCAGAAGGAGACCCCTGGATTCCTTGTCTGGAGTTTCCCTAGGTTGGGTGGACACAATTTTATTTGCAGAAGATCAAAATAAAGCCACTGCTCTGTTTTGGTCAGTGCTCCTAGAACCAGACAGACACATTTGCTCATTCACTGCATCTAGAAATCCAAAATTTATAGAGGTCTTCCTTTGCAACCCCCCCTAAACTAGGTTTATTTCCATGGACTTGACCTTTGGTGTTTAGACTTTCTGCCCCTGGCAAACCCAACGCCCATTTGTTCCTATGCTCGGCCATTTTGGCAGTCTCCTTAACAGCCCGAGGAAAGAAACGGGAGTCTACATATGGAGACCTCATCCCCAGCTGCCTAATGGATTCAAAAGGCATCCTGAATATTCATCATTTCTCCTTTTATGAGCACCTTGGCAATTCTCTCCAAAGGCAAAGGCTGCAGTAAATTCAGAAGTGCCATTTAGTGAATACCAATTTATCCTCAATTCAGTCTAGGTTTTTCCTGTCCCTCAGCACAGTATCAGAGCTCCTGAGAGCCCCGTGAATGCAGGGTATTGTCTCCGCTTGGAGGAGGCGTGACTGCTTGTGAAAAATCCCTAGCCTGCACACCCAAGCTCTGTGCTTTGGCCCCATGCAGGCCACAGTTCCTTCCCTACAAGCTAGAAGCTACCATTGGGGGAAATGGGAATGTCAAATGGAAGCATTTGGCCTGGGGACTCAGCTTTTAATTAACAGTTGTAAATTAGAAAACAGTAATTCTTAGCTTTGTGAGTGTGTGTGCCCCTCGGTATACTAGATATAACATTCCCAGATGTAGATCTTCCAGGAGACCGTCTGGACAGTTTCTCAATGGAGACAGATACAGAGAGAAACTTGGCATTATTTCTAATTCATTTCAACAGTGTGGGCTTATTGGGTCTGTGTCTCTGTGTATATGCATGCATGTATGCGTGCGCGTGCGTGCGTGTGTGTGTGTGTGTGTGTGTGTGTGTGTGTGTGTGTGTGTGTGTGCATGCATCTTGGGAATGTTCTGTCTCCCCCAGGCTCTTGACTAGTAATTGAGTTTTTTCTCCCACTTCATTTCAGTATCAGCCACATGAACGTATAGCATGCACGGAGTTCCTGTATTTTCTCTCCCTTCCCCGTGTTGCACCCAAAATCTCTGTCCTCCCTGCCTATGCACCTTCTCACACTTGAATAGAACCACATGCCTTTGTTATTGATCTGCTCTCTCTGGGAGGCTATCAACTTGGATTTCCAATTGTGTTTCCTAACTTGCTAATAAGTAGACTACACCTTGGAAAAAGTCAAACCGTGGTCAAGCCAGGAGGTTTGGGCCAGTCCAGGCTGGCTGTCGGCCTGAAGCTGTGTCTCCAGTGACAGCCTTTGCCTCCGTGCAGGTTGTTAAACTTCCATTTGAGGCTGAGAGGCTGCGGCCTTTCCCTTCCCTTCTTTATGCACCCCAACTGTCTTCGTGAATTTAAATAGCTCTTGAGACGATCACAGAGTTCGTGAACCATGGCTCACAGGCCACATCTGGCCTGTGGACATGCTTTCTTTGGCTCCCGCAGTGTTTGGAAATGTTTTTAATTAGTTACCAACATTTACAAATTGGGAAACTTTACATTAAAGTATCCAGAGTTGGGGAGTCTCATGAAAATCTAAAGACCTAGAAGTCTTGGACCTGTTTTTCTAACAGTTGCCCAGGGGGTGAAAAGATAGGTATATTGGAGTTTTGCCACACTCCCTGCTTGCCCACCATTCCGGCACCACTAGTGTTCTCCACCTGGCCTGTTCAGTCACTCACTGACCTGCCTGGCCTCTGTGGGCATTTGGGTTTGTGAGATCTGGTCGAATCAGATACTGGAAGTCTGTGGAGGAAGATCCTGCTTCCTGGTTTTGACCTCCTCCAGTTATTCTTGTAAGAAGGAAAGGATCTAAGGAATTCAAGGAAAGTTTGTGAACCTTGCTAGTTTAGGAGACTTTTGGCTTTTTTACCAACGTAGGAGGAAGAGGCAGAAGTCTCACTGTTGACTTTGATGACGATAATTGTGTGTGTATGTGTGTGTGTGTGTGTGTGTGTGTAGTCAATTCATAGATTTGGCCTTGGATATGAGGATTCCGTAATTCTCTAGGAGAAGTATAAACAGATGGCAGGAATAAAGGACTAGACTCTCAGCACTACTGAGAATGTAAATGGATCTCAGAGGACAGTGGCAGTGTGTGTGGCAGTGTGTGGCCGTATGTGGAACTTGATATGAGTGAATTTCTGCACCCTACAGCCTGTCATTAGGAATAAGCCGAGAGCTGTGAGTGGCCAGTCGTCTTAGCAGGAAAGATCAGAACACTAAGCTGCTTTCTAAAACCCAGAGTACTTTCCAAAATTAAGGGCTAGTCATCTCATTCCTTCTGTTGATTAAGAAGTAAGAAGTGCTTGGTTGGTGGTTGGGTCCCTGGGAGCTCTGAGGGTACTGAATGTTTTGGCAGCATGTGTATAGTAGAGGATTGCAAATTCGATCATTAATAGGAGGAGAGGACCTTGGGCTGGTGAAGGTTCTGTGCCCCAGTGTAGGAGAATGCCAAGGCCAATAAGTGGGAGAGGGTGGGGTGGCAGGCATGGGGAGGGGGGAGGCAACAGGGGTTTGTTCTTGTTGTTTTTGTTTGTTTGTTTGTTTTTTTGGAGGGGAAACTGGGAAAGGAGAAATTTACATGTAAATAATGAAAATATCTAAAAAAAAAAAAGAAGTAAGAAGTGATGAAACAGATCTCACCCTCTTGTAAACAGTGGTAGGCTTTTATCTAGATCCCTCGAGAGAAGAGCCAGCCGGTCCAGCAAGATGACATGAATATGACACGACCTGTGAGAATGGCATAGAAGACAAGGAAGTACGTGGGTGTATTGGGCAGCTCTCTTCAAAAGTTTAGCTCAGTCTTAGGTTACTCCTTTGTCTCAGTAACAAAGTGTTTGGGTCCTCTTAATAGGCATCAGCAGGAAAATGCAGAGCCAATGGCTGCTGATGGTGAAGTCCTGCATCTGCAAGGAAGGAATCAGACACCAGTTACGATCTGGACTCCATGTGAACTGTTGGCGGATTGGGAGAAAGATCGTCAGCACCCTAGGTGACAGTTGACACAATGTTAGAGAAATCCTGAGAGCCTAGCAATTCCCCGCCCCCCACCCCCCACATGTCTTGGAATGATATGTGTGACAAAGTCGTGCTTTGAGCACAGGCTCATTCTTACTTTCTGCATGTGAGAACAGTTTGATCACCATGCCACATTCTGTCTAGAGCACTCAGACTTTGGGCTTGCTCATTCCCATTTTTGGAAGTGGTTCTTGGCTTCTGCTTCTCCTTCTCTTTCGGCGTCATGGTCTGTTCCCTGCTGGCTTTTGATTTTAAGTGCCCTCCTTGTAATCCTTTCAGGCTGAGGGAGAGCAGAGAAATCGGAAGTATTTTACGTTCCAGGCTGTAGGCCTTACGAGGTGATGACAGGGTTCTGTAGGGACATCCGCTCTGTTTTTCCTATTGAAATCGGTGGCGTATCTGGAGCAGGGCGCTTAATGGGGGCAGAGAGCAAATGAAACTGTGGTGGAGATAAAGCTGGGGATGCGATGGTGGTGGTATCATCACAGCTGGGCGGTGAGAGCCAAAGAGCAGATGGAACGAGGGGAGAGACGGCTCCTCTCTGTCCCCACATGGAGGGGAAAACTGAAGGTACCATGAAATTAAAAAAGAAATTCTAATACATATGATTGATTTGAATAACCTTAGCATCATGCCAACAAGGTGCCTTGTTGAGTGGGGGCGAGGAATGACTATTTGGGGGGCCAGTTCCTGGACTATGGCCTAGGTTTGTATCATAGTCTATCTTTTTATGAGCATCCTCCTTTTAAACTATCTGCTTCCTCTTTGAAGAGAAGCTTCTGATTCATACAATAAATCTCGTTGATGGCTTTGGTTCCTTTATTTTTCTGTCTTTGTGGTTATTTTGTTTATGCACTCAGGGTTGGAAGGGCCACATGGTAGTCTTCCTGAATCTCCCATCACGTTGTCATCGGGAGTTTGTCATGCCCTCGGTTCACACACAGTCTTTCATTTCCAAATCTGTGGTCCTGTCAACCGCGCTCCCGCAATCAATACACGCCCTGTAGCTTGCCTGAAAGCTGCACACCCTTGGAATCACCGAGCACTCATCGTCCCTGGCTCTGAACTACAAATAAAATCTCTGTGAGCAGGCCTTAAACTCTCTGTGGGGATGGTCTATTACTTACCTCGTCTCAGTAAATACTTGCGTCAGAGTAATCATTCATAGGAGAGTAAATCTGCTTCCTCTTAGGAAGTAAGCTGGTCTGTGGAAACACAGGGGAGAATCTTCAGACCTTCAGAAGCGAATGCAAGATCATACGCCGGGTCTTCATTAGAGATTGGTAATGATCAAGCTTTACAGGTCAAGAATTGTCACGAAGACCCAGGAGACATTTCTGGGCACGTGGAGAGAGATGGATTAAACACTACCCCTAACCTCAGACAGGCCTAGAAACGCTGAGGTGCCTTATATGCAGTGCCCATAGTCAACAGTAGGAGTCATCTCACAGGGTTAGGGTCAAGAGCCTCTATGTTGACTTTGCAGTCTTGGGGTGAGTAGGAATCTATGAGTTTGTACTTCAGGCCTTTTCTCCTTGGAGACTCTTAGGGACAGCGTTATCTAATCGTTCCTGAGTGTTCTGCAAAAGGCGCTGTTCACATTAATGCGTATTTCTCGGAAAAAAAAAAAAAAAACGTGTTCTAGGTCAGTGTTTTGGGATACACTGGGGTGGAACTTAAGACCTAGATTTCCTTTTTTACATCACGTATATGTATTTGTTTGTATGTGACTTGGGGGAGCCAGTTTTCTCTGCCTACCGTGTTGGTTCTAGCTATCAAACTTAGGTGGTCAGGCTTAGCGGCAGGCACCGTTAACCACTGAGCAACCTTGCCTGCCCCACCCTAGCGTTCTTGAGGATGAGGCTGGTGATGTGCCAATGCACGTTGCGACTCTTTCAGATGGGGTAAGAACATGCAGCGTTTCCCATATGCTTTTTTTTTTTTTTTGCTGTAGGATGCCGTATAGTGAAGAGGCTTTTTGAAGGAGTTGGAATGGGGTGGGGTAGTGTCTTCCAAACTCCACACTGGGGAGCATCACAATGGGCCCATGCTCCCATAGTACAGACCAGGAAACTCACAGTGGTGAGAGCTTAAGGATTGGTGTTGTATATACATACGTATATGCTGGTGTGCGTGCAAAGCCCAGAGGAGGGCATCGGGTGTCTGTCTGCTCTGTCAGTGTCTACCTTAATCCCTTCAGACAGGTGCTCTCACTGAACATGGAGCTAGATGGGCAACTAGCCCTGGTAACCCTCCTGTCTCCTGGTAACCCTCCTGTCTCCTGGTAACCCTCCTGTCTCCTGGTAACCCTCCTGTCTCCTGGTAACCCTCCTGTCTCCTAAGTGTGCCGAGATTACAGAAGAGCACAGTTATGCTCAGATTTATCTTAAAAGGCATGGCTGTTGGTGATCTGGACTCAGGCTCTAATGCCTTCACATCAAAGTACTCTTACCCACTAAGCCGACTTCCCAGGCCTGGCTCCTCGTCTTTCCACATCTTGAGGACTTAGATTGACGGTTCCTTTTCCTGGTTTCCATGGAGTGTAAGTTCTTTCAGAATAGTAAGCTTTGCCCCACCCTTCAGTTCCCTGTGTTCTGATTGGGGCTCTCTTTTTGATGTTGATAAGTTGTGCTTAGTGCTAACTTCGGAGAACGCCTGTCTTGGAAGAGACTTTGGCATCTTCCAGCCTTGGGACTCTCATCCTCATGCCCTTCCTGATATTTCACGCGACTCCATTGGTTACTCCTCACTAATATGAACTCCATGTTACATATTCAGTTTGTGTTTGGAGCAAGCAAGATTAGTCTCTATTCTGAATTCCATCCCGTATTAATATCTCAGTGTGCTACAAACAGGGCTTCATCTTTACTTGCTTCTGACTTCTACCTGAATCCCAGTGGGTTGGCTGCAGTGTATAAATTCTTTTGTATTTCATATCAGACTATTAACTTATATTCATTGTAACAAGTCCTACCTGTGACCAGGTAATAAGAGTAAAACCAGAAAGTTGGTGTTTAAATTTTTCTTTGACTAGTAAAGCAAGTTTTAGATCACTTATTTTGCCCAGTGGTTGAATAATTAAAATGTTATAAGAAGCTAACTGAGACACCAAACAACTCATTAGTCAATATGCTTTGGCAATTTCATTTTTATTTTGGTTATACAATTAGCCCAACAAAATTTTGATGATGCGTCATAAAAGAGAAGTAAATATCTTGAATGGATTTTTAAAAATATATATTTACCAGGCTCCCATGTCTCCTCTCTATAGCTACACAGATTCCATATTCTTCCATTTCAAGTTTTGATAAGGTCAGGATTAAAAGGCTGTCCTACACATGGGGTCAGGGAGACAGCTCAGAGAGTTAAGTATGTGCTGCACAAGCATGAAGACTTGGACCTTGCTCCCCAGCACCCATGTCAAAACCCAGGCACAGTAGCACACACCTGTAACCCCAGAGCTTGGGAGGCAGAGACAGGTGGATCCCAGGGCCTCACTATAAATCAGCTTTGCCTCAATAGCAACCCCCAGGGTCAGTGAGAGACCCTGTCTCAAAAAGTGCTGTAGAGACTGGGAGAGGGGAACACCTGGTATCAACCTCTGTCTTCCACATGTGCACATAACAGGCAAGCACATGTGCATGTGCATATGTGCATATATACACACACTACAGTATAGTCCCACAAAGGTTATTATATAAATGAACCATGGATTATTACAATCAAGCCAGTAACTTAAAAAATAAAACTTAAATTGGCCTTCAGACTGGGGTGGAATTTCTCCTTCGTGTACTTGCTGGAGACAATTATTTATTTATTTATTTATTTATTTATTTATTTATTTATTTTGGATGAAAGGAAACAATCCTGTTTTTATCAGGTGTTGCCTTTACACCTCCAAACAAGACTTAACATGAGGGCTTCAGTCCATGCAGATGGAGAAAGAAATTAAAGACGGAAAAGGATTTCCACCTAGCCTGGCTTTCCATGTAACCCTCTATTTCCCTTTGGAGGAAGGCCCTGCTCATTGGCCAGTCTCAATCAGAGACATATTTAATTGCTAATTCTTTGTCTTTGCGTTTTTCCATATTATATTTACGATCGCGAACACTTGTTTAAAGCATTATAGTTAGAAAAAAAAAGGTGCAGTCAAATGGATGGAAGCTCTCAAGGAACTAATAGCCTATCAAAAAACAGTGAAGATTTATTCAATGTCTCCCTTCCAGGGGGATGTATTGTTGGTTCAGCTGCAACCCCTTAACTTCATCATATTTTATATACTTTGGCCATCACAGATTGCCACAAGGGCTGCTGCATGGGTGTGATTTAAAATGTGTTCTGATTAAGTATACAGAAGTGCTCCTGTTCTCCGATGCAGGAAGGAGAGGGACATCATAAATATACATTGTTTAAGTGTAAATTCTACTTCGCACTCATAAGCTATATTGTACGTGTATGTTTTATGCTCTGTTGGTACTTTGAAAAAATTTATTTAATTTAGGGGGCATTTCCAGAATCTAACAAAGAATCAGGCAGCAAGGACCTACTTAGATTCTTTCCCCAGAATTTGTAGTGGGGCAGAGTGAGATGAAGAAGTCAACCTACGGGATAATGTGTTCCTGTTGAGTTATGTACAATGTGTACAGCTCTGATTCCCAGGACTTGGATGGGCAAGAATACTCAAATTTAAAATTCCTTTAATCATGCCTCCCAATTTCCAGTGGGTAGGAATACTATCTCCTGACCTTGCTGGATGGTTTCTTTTCTCAGAGAATCTGGGAGTTTCGATAAAGATAAAAAGAAGTCTTAGGAAGGTTCTTTGTCTCTAGGCTCATAGTGACACCCTTGTGGCCATGCCAACCAGTATTCTGGACACCCACTGTTCTCTGATGTTTGCTAGAAAGCAGAGTGTGGAATCTCTGTGATCTTGGGATCCTGTGAGTGCAAAGGTCTTTTCTTTAGGATTCCTGTTCATCCAAGCCCTGGAGAGACATGCCCATGCCCTCGAGTATCCCCTCAGAGTGTGAACAAGGCCACAGGAACCTTGCACCCTACAGAGATGTTTCTTTCTTTGTCAGGCCTGAGAGGTTGACTTTGCTCATGTTGGCCGGTAATGAATACTAATAGGTGGCCAGGTACTAAGGTTTGAAGTAGAATGTCTAGCTCCACCGTCCTAGTGCACAGACCCTTTAATACAGTTCCTCATGTTATTGTAACCGCCCAACTATAAAATTACTTCATTGCTACTTCATAACTATAATGTTGCTACTGTTATGAATGTTAATGTAAATATCTGATCCGCAGGATATGTGATAAGTAGCCTATACCATGTCACAACCCACAGGTTGTAAACACAGGGCTATTAGGATGGTATAGCAGGTCAGGCACTTGCTACCAAGCCTGATGACCTGAGTTTGATCTCTAGAACCTGTGTGGTGGAGAGAGGGTTGTCTTCTGATCTCTATACATAAGCCACAGCGCATGCAGGTGCATGTGCATGCACACACACACACACCCCATATTCTCTCTCTCTCTCACACACACTCACACACATGATATAATAAGTATGCAGAAATAGAACAAAAATTAATTACTTTGTGAATAACAAAGAACAGGTGGCTATACTTATTTTTACCATATGCTGATACAATTAAAACATTATGGCCATGCTGACCAAGACACAAAACAACCAATTAGCCAATATGCTTTAGTGATTTCATTTTGTTTTGGTTGCGTATTTAGCAGATGGCTCAAAGGCTTTCCATACCTTGAACTCCTCTGGGCATATAGCGTACCTGTGGGCATATAGCGTACCCCTGGGTGTATAGCATACCTCTCAGTCCCTTTCTGCCTGATGCCTAGTCTGCTGTTGCTGAATCCAGAGGCCCGAGGGGTTGTACTGCCCGCTTGGAATCAGCACAGGGAGGCAGTAGAGGTAAAAGCAAAGAAATGGGAAAATGACAGCTCATTCATATTTCAGGAAACTATTGTCCTCATAAGCTTTGTCATGGATGGGTGCCTGAAGATGCTAAAGCCAGAAGGAAAGAGCAACCGAATTGGCCCTGAATTGGGAAGTCGATGCAAATCCTGCTTCACTCTGTAGACCAGAGAGCACCGTGGTACCACCAGGACAGTCCCTCTGACCTAAGCAAACATGAAACATGTTGGCCCAATAAGAAACAGAAAACATGTCCACTCTTCTCCAGCTTGAAAGGCAGTGGAATGAAGACCCATTTGTTTTCTGTGAGCCATGGTTTTTAATATGCACCACCATTTGATTTGTCCCATCACTGGGAGCTCTAAAGTTCCACTGGCCTTTGGTGGTATTCAAGCCCCATTCACAGCACGAAGCCTGAAACAGGAGTTAAGAATTGGCCGGGCTTTTCGGCTACTGTAAAGATAATATGCGCCACAAACCTTGTTCTCGGAAGCCCAGGGATAGTGTCAGAGCTCCTGGACCTGGAGTTACAGATGGCTATGAGCCATTGCGGGTGGGTGTTGGGAACCGAACTTGGACCTTCTGGAATAACAGCAGATGCTTTCTATCATGGAGTCGCTTCTCCAGTCTCTGTACTGTGTTTCTGAAGCAAAAAAAAAAAAAAACAAAAAACAAAAAAACCAAAAAAAACAAGTACTTTTTTTTTTCTAAATCGTAAGCCGAGTCTCACCGGTTCGTGTTAGGCTCTGGTGGCCTAT
>JADRCD010206968.1:0-13182 GCA_019843815.1 Montemys delectorum
TCTCTCTCTCTCTCTCTCTCTCTCTCTCTCTCTCTCTCTCCCTCCCCATCCTCTCCTCCATCTCCCCTCTCTCTCTGGCAGGGCTGGTTGTCCAGCAAGTTCCTTGTGATAGCCTGTCTTGCTGGCATCTGCAGCCCTGGAGTTACTGACCCATGTGACCATGCCTGACTGTTTATGTAGATTCAGGAAATAGGAACTCAGATCTTCTTGTTTGTGCTGGAAGTAATTTTATCCCTAGCTCCAGGCTCTGGTTTTGAGGGGAGCCCCAGACTAGGGAAGTGGACCAGAGTGGCACTACCCATTGCTCAGTTTCTCTCTCTCTGTGTGTGTGTATGTGTGTGTGTGTGTGTGTGTGTGTGTGTCAGACAGAACAGCAGCATGCATTTTAGTGCCCAGGACATGCTGGAATGTTGCAAGGTTAGGATGGGCCAGGTTAAACCACTGTCAGCACACAGGGTTACATGTGTGTACATGTTCATGATTTCCAAGGCTCCGCTGCCTTGTAAGGAAACGGCCCCTTTAAATCCACCGAGACTCTGGAAGTGTGGCCAAGTGTTTTAAAAGCTGTTTGTAGACTCTGTGGTGACTTGTCACTTGCCGGGTATGGGGGCACGTACCTGTAATCTCACATTTGGGAGGCAGAGGCGGGAGAACGGAGAATCTAGGTCAGCACCAGACACACAGCGACGTCCTATCTCAAAAAACGTTTTTTTTTTTTTAATTTAGGCATCCATGTAGCTGGGGTGGGGTGGCTGGCATGGCCTCCACTAAACACGATACATTCTGCCGTGGAAGGTTGTTTTTTCTTTTTACTTGAAATTGACATTTAGATCAGTGGACTTTGACAGTTACATAGATTGTCCTCTGAAATGTGGGTAGGCCCTGTCCAATCACCTGAAGGCTGTTAAGAGTAGAGACTGTGTACCTTCAGTGAAAGTGGACTCCTGGAAACTTAGCTCTTAGACCCTGCTTCACTTTACCATCTGCCCTGTGAGGTGCAGATTCTCCACTGGAACTCCAGCTGTCCTGACCTAGGTCTCCGGCCTGTGAGCATGCCCTAGGTCTCCATCCTGTGAGCATGCCCTAGGTCTCCGGCCTGTGAGCATGCCCTAGGCAGTAAAGACCTTCCAGTAAGACTGACAGAGTTCCAGTAAGACCATCAGATAGGACAGTCTCCTGACTCTCTCCCACTTGCTCTCTCTCTCCCCCCTGCCCTGCTGTCTCTCTCTTTCTCCCCCTTTCTGTCTCTCTGTCTCTCCCCTCACCTCGTGTGTGTATGTGTGTGTGTGTGTGTGTGTGTGTGTGTGTATGTGTGTGTGGTGTGTGTGTGTGTGTGTGTGTGTGTCCGTCCTCTCTCTATATACATCTGCATAGCAGGGAACTCTCCAATACAATATATCTCCTCTTGGCACAGTTTCTAGACAGAACCTTAATATAAACACCACATGCTCAGAAGCCCTTAAATGGCAGCATTCTGCTTCAAACCAGCAGTTCCTTTTCTTCCAGAGTAGCTTCAGTTTGGTTAGAGAAAATGTTTCTTGATAAAGGCAACTCCCGTTGTTCGAAGTGTGTATGATTGAAGTTCATGTATGAATTTATGAAAAACAGGTTGTGAAACAAGCTATTTAGGGAAGCAGGGAAGCTGAAGATAAGAGAAAGCCACTTAAAAATTCCATCTTTCTGTCTGTCTGTCTGCCTATCTATCTATCTATCTGTTATCTATCCATCTATATTTATCTATCTATTTAATGTATGGGTGTGTTTTGCCTGCATGTTTGTCTGTGTACCATGTGCATGCCTGGTATCTCAGAGGCTAGTAGAAGGTGTCAGATACCCCGGGACTGGAATGACAGACAACTGTGAACTGCCTCATGGAGCGGGAAACAGAACATTGGTCCTCCGGAACAGTCAGTGCTCTTAACTACAGAGCCATGTCTCCATCTCCCAGTGAATGCCACTTTGAACATCTTTAATTAAACCATGTAGAGATATAGGTCCTGTCTGTGGCGTAAGTTAATACACTTGGTTAACTTTCAAGGTTAGACCTTTAGAACAAAATCATGTAGTTAGTGATAAATAAAACATGTGGTTTCTTGCTAAAAGTAATGAGAAAAACAATTTCAGTAAAAATAAATATCTTTTGGGAGGGAGCCCTTGTGTTTCATCCCATTGTTAGGTGTTGGATTTGGACAAAAGAGGAGTGTGTTGTGTACTCAATCTTCCCCTCATGGTAATAAAAGCAATTATAGGAAGGAAGGAAGGAAGGAAGGAAGGAAGGAAGGAAGGAAGGAGGGAAGGAGGGAAGGAGGGAAGGCAGGCAAGCAGGCAGGCAGGCAGGCAGGCAGGCAGGCAGGCAGGAAGGAAGGAAGAGTTGACTTTAGCTTCTGCTCTGAGAGTATAGTCCCCATCCTGGTGGAAAAGTCATAGCAGCTGGAAACAGCTGGTCACTCCACATCCACAGTTGGGAAAGAGAGTGACGAATAGCTAGTGTTGAGCTCCCTGCTCCTTTTTCTGCAGTCTGGGACACAAGTCCATGGAGAGATGCCTTTCTTTTGTGTCACAGTTTCTTTCTAGATTGAAATCTTACATCCTATAGGGAAACTCCTAAAACAGGAAGGTAAACAACTCAAAAAGCTTCAGGAAGTCCCTGAAACTGACCAAATTGACTGGGCCCTGCCTTGCCAGAGTAAACAATAAAAGCTTGCAAAGGAAGTAAAATGCATGCAAAGATCGTCCTGGGACCAGACCTGCTGCCTAAAAGAAACAGAAGTTGGCCAAGCACCTGGAAGAGGTTTAGACCAACCAAGGCACCTGGAAAGGGTACCCTAACAACTGTAGAGCTTTATGCAGGCTGTGCAGTGTGTTCCAGGTTCCCAGCTTTGTGAGCTGTCACCCATGACAGGGTGCACTTTGGAGATGCAGCTGTCTTTGAGTCATCTGGTCATATAAGTAACCCCTCACCTGTATTCTTGTAGACTACCCCAAAAAAAACTCATTGGTTTGCCAAGTTGGACCTGACAGCATCCGTAATTTAGACTGTTGTGAGGTCACTATCTGGGGTGAGTAGGGATGTGTGTGTGTGTGTGTGTGTGTGTGTGTGTGTGTGTTACATCTCCCCCAGGATGTGTTTTGTCACACCACGCATCCACACTCGGGTATGTTCATCCCTTCATTAATCCTATCTAGATATTCTCTCACAAACAACCCCAGAGGTTTGCAATGCATCCACACTTAGGTGTGTTCGTCCCTTGATTAACCCTATCTAGAAATTCCCTTACAAACAAACCCAGAGGTTTGTCTCCTATATGATTCTAGGTGTTGTCAAGTTGATAGTTAGTGATAACCTCACAGCTGTCTTCAGGTGGGAAACAGGAGCAGGAAGCTGCCATACCACCTCTAGTAGGATCTGTGTGACAAGTGTCACAGACTGAGGCGATTGACCTCAAAACGGGGAGGCCTCCTGGAACCGGTTGTGGAGCTATTCGCAGGAGAAAAAAATATTGAGCCCTAGTTCTCATGGCAATATGTTTTGTTTTCTCTTATTCCTTTCCTTATTTACATATTCCTGGTAGCCTAAGCCAAGATCTTAGGTGAGAATGATGGGTAAGAAACCCTCCCTGGAGATGGGGTCACTCACATGACCTTATCCTCGGGGAAACAAACACTATACTTTTTAAAACATTTACAAAACTGTTACGATAGATAAAAACTTTCCCAACAATAAAATTTCATATGCTACATGTGTGTCATTGGAGGTGGATGTTGGTATATGGTAAAGAAAGCCTTAATTAGAAAGAATTAAAATAGTTTAAATTTATGCATTGAAGATTTATAAAAAAAAATCAAACATTAGATGTTAAATAATAATTGACCATATGGGGCTGGGGCTGGAGAGTTAGCTCAGTGGTTAAGAGCACTGACCATAAAGATTTATTTATTTATTTATTTATTTATTTATTTTGGTTTTTCGAGACAGGGTTTCTCTGTATAGCCTTGGCTGTCCTGGAACTCACTCTGTAGATCAGGCTGGCCTCAAACTCAGAAATCCACCTGCCTCTGCCTCCCAAGTGCTGGGATTAAAGGTATGCGCCACCACTGCCCTGCAACCATAAAGATTTATTAACTTGCTCTTGGAAATATGCCACTAGCCTTGGATGACTGCCCCCGCTGAATACATCCTTTTAGAATTGTTATATTTTAATGATTTATATTAATAATGATGTTACCTGTTCTGTTTGTGATTGTTTCACTGGATACAGTTTCTAAGAGATACTATTGTGCTTTACTGTGCTAAATGATTTTTGTTGGTATTTGTGATTATTTCACTGGATACAGTTTCTAAGAGATGTAATGTTGGGTTTTAATGTACAAAATCCCCTGCTTGAGAGCTGCAAAATACACTCAGATTCAAACTGCCTCTGTGTTTGTTTCTGTTTGTCACTACGGAATCCTTACCCACCTGGTCTGGAGAACCCACATCTCAGGGACCCCCATACCCAGCTGGAGTGATCCGTGGCAAGAAGTACCCCACGATCCTCCACTTTGACTACAGGATCCAGGGTTTGTCATCATATGACACGTGGAGCCATAGAAGGAACAAATGATGCTTCAAAGCAGGGACCCCTTCTCCATGCTAGAACAGGAAGAGCATGCATGGGGCTGCTGGGGTGCATGTGCCAGCAAAGCAGTTTCACACTGTGAGAATCTTTAGTGGCAAAAGCAAGCCGACTTCTAACTTCATAAGAGCAACCTGTGGCTTCACATAATTAGTGTAAAATCAGCTTTTGAAGATAGCTGTGGTGGCTCACACCTCACATCCCAGCATTATGGAGGCTGAGGCAGGAGGATGGATGAAAGTTTGAGACTTGGGTTCCATAATGAGTTCTAGGACAGCAGGGGCTACACATGGATTGGCAAGATGGCTCAGTAAATAAAGCTGATTGCCACCAAGCTTGGTTATTTGAGTTCAGTCTCTGAACCCACAAAAAATAGAGATAACTGAAGGGCCCTGGCCAACTCAGGAATGATGACCATGACTCTGGCAAGCTTTGCCCTTCTTCCCCATCCCCTCTGCAGGGCTAAAAACCTTTATTTAGATCACATCTGTAAATCTCACCGAAGTCTACTTCCTTATTTCCTCCTCCTGAGGCTGACCACCAAAGTCCAACTATCAAAGTACTGAAGTCCAGCAATCCAAAGCCCTCTTTGGTCCACCTAATCAGCATGCCCAATTAAAATTAAACACCTCATCTTAACACAGGGATGTCCCCCTTGTAGCTTTATGAGCTGCCATTTTCCTATGGGCCACATCTGTCTCCTCTCTATGTGGAGACAGTCCTTTGTCCTGTTCCCTGCTAGGACAACCATCCCGCCCCCCTTGTTTTGTGCCCCTCTCCCTCATCCCTCAATCTCCTATCTGTATCTCATTCTCTGCCCTCTGCCCATCTGGGGAAAGTAGATCTCCTTTTGATAAGAACTTGGTCTTGGGCTATCCTGGACTTTTCTTTTCAAGAACCAACTTCACAAAATAGCCCTCTCACTTTCACACATGCACCCTAGCACAATCCTACCCTGACATCATGCACATCATACGTACATACATACATACATACATACATACAATAGTAATCAAAAATTTTAAAACCCAATACATACATGTCTTAGTTAGGGTCCCCAATGCTGTGGTAAAACACTATGACCAAAAAGCAAATTGGGGAGGTAAAAGATTTATTTGGCTTACACTTTCACATTGCTGTTCATCACCAATGGAAGTCAGGACAGGAACTCAAACAGGGCTGGAACCTAGAGGCAGGAGCTGAAGCAGAGGCCATGGAGGGATGCTGCTTACTGGTTACTCCCCATAGCTTGCTCAATCTACTCTCTTACAGAATCTAAGACACCAGCCTGGGGTGCCCCCCCCCCCACACACACACCACAATGGCTGGACCCTCCCCATCAGTCACTAACTTAGAAAACGCCCTCTAGCTGGATCTTAGGGAGGCATTTTCTCAACTGAAGTTCCGTCCTTTCAGATGACTCTAGCTTGTGTCAAGTTGACAAAACTAGACCGCACCACACGCTTATACATAAACATCAGTTTTTCAAGCTTCGTAGTTTGGACTTTAGAAGTGGAGCTGCCAGGCTGCTGGGAGAGCTCAACAGGTGAAAACGCGTACCTCACAAGGCTGGTGACCTGAGTTTGATCCCTGAAACCCACAGTGAAGGAAAGAACTGGCTGACACTGTGGCACTTGCACACATGCACACACAGAGACATGCTGTGTACATGCATGCGTGATAATAAAGAGAAGTCGATGTGTCTGTTTCAGCTGATGTGAGCGGGTAATGCCTCTTCATGGATGGTGAAAACCACAGGGGCCACCTTCATTTTTGTCCTGCTCCTCCCAGTGTCCCCACAGGGTATCAGGAGAGGCATTGCAATCTCCCTTGAAGGGCAGAGAAATGGGGATCAGAGAGTGTAAAGAGGCTTGGACGGGAGAACATTGCTTCCTTCCAGAGCTGCGAGTGGGTCCCCCCTGTCTGCTCCCCAAGTACAGTTTCAATGGCCAGGCTCAACGGGCGTTTTGTTCCTCTGACTAGAAGGTGACCTTTGATGTTAGAGTACTCCAGGAAAGGATAAGGAGTGCCCCAGTCTCTGCTGGCCAAAGGGCATTAGTCACACTTTGAATAGACACGGTGGCTTTAGAGACTTAGAGGGCACTCATGCGACGTAGCAGGTCTGACTGCCCCTGAAGCTGGCCATGGTTGTGTTTGGGCACTTCGATTGGTCATCTATGAAAGACTCTAGGTTCCTCTGGAACCACAACCTCCATGCCTTTGCCACCTGTGCTGCAAATCTCCATCTTTGTGCTAATCATGGCGGAAGGCTACCCTAGCCTCAGCCCTTGTGGCAGCAAATGAGAGCTGTGTTTTTCTGCACTCTAGGGGCTGTGTGGCATTCAGGTCTTGTTCTTCTGGGCCCCTGGGAATTACAGCAGCAAGGCTGACTAGAGCTGGCTAGTTAGCAAAATTTGTTACCAATAAAAACACTGCAATACATTTATTAGCTCAAGTGAAGACTTCAAATACAGATTAAGGCCCAATGAAACACAACAGGTGCCTAAGAATGGGAGACAAAGAACCAGAAGCCGAATTGTAAGTTGCTTAGGAACACAGCCAGCCATAGGAGGAAAGCCCTGTTTATAGCTGAGTGCCTCCATCGTCATCACAGAAGAGCGCTCCTGGTCCTGGAGTGAGATTCTCTAGGTCTTGTGACTCTCCTTTCCCGGAAGACAGATCTTATCACCAGGTAGCAAGCAGACTTTGTACAAAGTTGAATAGTCTGGTGGCATGGCTTCGCATGCCTGCCTCAGGAGGCAGAGGCAGGAGAATTGCCACAAGATTCGGGCCACCCCTCACTACCACCCCTCACCACCCCTATCAACCCTCACTACCTTTTACCACACCGCAGCACCACAGTGACGAACAGAATTGCATGTGAGTTTTTGGAAGGGCAAGTTTTACTCAAACTGCAGCAGGGAGGTGGATGCAGCATCTCAGGGTCATCGTCTCAGAAGATGTGAGGCAAAGAAGCTGACACTGCTCTGGAAATTAAGTATCCTCATCCTTGAGGTAGAAAGGTGTCTAGAGCCCTTCAGGGGTCACATCAGACTTTCTAGCATGAAATCCTTGTCTGCTCCAAGGATTGAATTTGGAGTTGGTGAGCTACTGTCATCTCCAGCATCCTCCAGCCTCCAACAGCCATGCTGCAGGGACCCACTGAGAGCCAGAGCCAGTGTCCCTAACCTATCAGTAGACAGAATCCACATTTGGCTATGACTATACACAGTTATTCCCACAGAGAGCAGACACTGATATTCTTAAGGAATTAAGCAGTTTGCTTCCCATTGTTTGGCAAATGGGAAGCTAAAGGAGGGGACTTGGACAAAACCCATTCACCTATCCAGCATATACTGACAACTCGCTGTGACTCTAGATGAGTGATTCTCAACCTCTGGGTCAAGGCCCCTTTTAGGGCTTGAACAACCCTTTCACAGGGTTGCATATCAGATATCCAAAAACTGCAGTTATGAAGTAGCAACAAAAATGATTTTTTGCTTGGGGTCACCACAATATGAGGAACTGTATTAAAGGGTCACAGCATTAGGAAGGTTGAGAACCTCTGCTCTAGATGGAACATTTGCTTCATCAACCCAAGATCTCTACTCCAGCTCTCTTCTTTGAGCAACAAGAGAGTTGAAAGCTAGGACAGAACTTACTGAATCAGCCAACAGGCCAGTTATTGGCAAAGACAAGATTGGGCTCTAGGGAACTAACTGCAGTTATCACTGTTTAATGGGCTTGTGTGGGTTTTTAGTATAAAAAAGAGCAAGTTCCGAGGCACCCTCGGAATAGTAATTCCTTCTATTTTAACAGGAATCTAAGATCCCCTCTGGAAGGTGACATGGAAGTCCCTGGTTATGTCACTAAAGAGACCCTGGCTGCTGATACTCAGCAGCAAGCACTGCACAGACAGCCTGGCTGCTGGCTCCATGAGCTTGCTCCTGCTCAGACTTGTGGAAACACAGCAGCAGAGTAAAGAATGAACACACATACACACACACACACACACACACACACACACTCACTCATGGGGGGAGGAAGGGAAAGGAAGGAGGAGGGATGGAGAAAGGGCGAAGGAGAGGGAGAGAGTAAGGTAGGAGAGGAGGGAAGTGGGTCTACCCTCAATGTGACTGAGATGAGAAAACTGCACATCCACTGCTTTGGAAAGTCACAGAAACACAGTAGCTTCTGGGGAGTGCCTTTGATACAATGTTAGGAGTCTAGTCTCTTCCATCCTTGGGCGATTTCATCTCCCGTTTAAGAAAGGCTGTGAAACTTTAGTTTTGGTACCTAGGATACCAACTTGAGTTTCCGTTGGTAACGACTACTTATTTTTCTATGTGTGTGTGTGTGTGTGTGTGTGTGTGTGTGTGTGTGTGCGCTCGCGCCCCTGTAACACAGCGGCATTATCTGGATCACTTCTAAAGGAAAGAAATGTATTGTTCAAAGTTCTAGAGCCTAAGGAAGTCTAAAGCTAAAGATGTGGTGAGGGCCCATTTGCTGTATCATACCAAGCGGAAGAAGGCCAATGTCTCTTTAAACCAGAGGTTCTTCACCTTCCCAAGACTGTGGGCCTTTAATGCAGCTCCCTATGCTCTAGTGACGCCCCCAACCATAAAATTATTTTCAACACTATATCATAAATGTAAGTTTGCTACTGCTTTTGATTGTAATGTAAATATTTTTGGAGACAAAGATTTGCTGAGGGAGTTGAGACCCACAGGTTTAGAAACACCGTTTTAAAACATGCCCACTTTCAAGATAATGGCAGTACTCCATTCTTGAGGGTAGTGACATCATGAACTAAACAAGGAAACCCCACCTCCCAACACTGTCTGATTGAAAATAAAGTTTAAATCACATGAACTGCTGAGGATATATTTCCAGCCTCAAGAGATGCCAGATACACAAATAGGATCCCCCAGTAAAAGGGTAGACAAGAGAGCGCAGATGGCAGACGATCAATCATGGGAGGCTCCCTGTAGGCAGTGTCTCACCATTTCCTCATGGCATCTCCCATCATCTTGTGCTCTGGGGGTGGGGGAGTGGTAAGAATGCAGACCTAATGCCGGGCGGGGACTGCTTTGGCTGATGTTCAACAGGCAGAATCTTTGCCGTACTGATTTGATCCTGTTTCTGCCGGTGCACATAAAGGAGGAAGGAGGGAAGGTGCACACCGGAAGCAGGAGGAGGAAAGGAAGTGGCTGTAGAGAAAGGGAGGGCCACAGTAGTAGGGCCTGCGTGAGGAGAGAAAAAAACAGGAGTTGAGGAATGCAAGAGGTGGGAGTGGAGAGGCAAGAATACTGGAGAGTATTCCAAGGTCTTCAGCTCCTGCCCAGGGCTAAGGGGATGCCCACGGTTATTAGCACAACCGGAGCCAAGTTTGTTTCTCCAGAGAGCATTGCGAGTGGCCTGCCTTTGAAGGGTGAATTCTTCCTAGAGTCCTGTGTGCTCTGTGTGCTCTGTGTGCTCTGGTTCCCAGGGGCACAGCTGTCCTGGGAAGCTTGCTAAAAGTGCGCTTTCCTTTCAGAGGGTGGAAATCCTCATCCCCAGCAGCTCGTTAACAAGTAGGAATGACCAGATATATCAAGTGAGGGATACACCAGGGCGCGCCGTGCATTGTAGACACAGAATCGGACGCCTCATCGCGTCCGCAGAAGAGGCACTCAACGCTAAGTGAAAGAAAAATCGAGTGGAGAACTGTCTTCCATTGATCTCTAATTGTTGGATATTTTCAGAGAAGAGGTGAGAGACTAAACCTTTCAGCGTGTAAACATGGAGCTGGAAATGGCTTTGCGCGAGTCTTGAAGCAGAGGTGTGGGCGATTTTACTCAGTACCAGCTTTTGGTCTGCAGAAGTGTGGGACCATAAGCCTATAGAAGGCGGCTCTGAGCTGCTGTGGCCCTGTGTGTGCCACGAGCCCTCTGCACAGCCCAGGGTTGGGACTGGCAATCCTTCACAGCCAAGCAGAGCCTGGTGGGAACGGAGGTTTTTTTTTTTGTTTGTTTTTTGTTTTTTGTTTTTTTTTTACTAGTGTTCAGGCTGAGGCGTCCAGCTTGGCCCTGTGTCTGCTCTCCCTGCTTGCTGTGTCAGTCGGGGTAAAGCACCGGCCAGAACTTGGACATAGACCCAAGACAACCTTTCCGTTTACCTCCATGTGTTCCACCTCCACGTGTTCAATACCACATGGGCACATGTCATGTGGAGGGGTGCCCTCCCATTGTGGACAAAACAAGGTTTCAGTTTAAGCACATGAGGACTGAGGTCATAGGTCATGGATCCACTCATATCTTCTGAGCCTGTTTCTCTCATTCTCTGCCTATCCATGAATCCTGGGCAGTGGAGGATCAGGGGACTATTCAGCCCCAACCCGCTCCTACATTAGAAGCCATAAGGAATACAGGCAGAGGGTGGAGCCAGGCAGAGGCAGGAGCCAGGCAGCATCTGCTGCAAGTAGGTGCCTTAGATACTCCTGGGCCACAACCACCGAGCAGGGTGCCGCTTAGCGCCACAAAAGCTTGGTGGGAAAGGCCAGGGAGAGGCTAGGCTCCACCATTTCCCCTGCTACTTCATGTGGAGGGGTCCTCAGAGCGCATTGGCAGAAGCGCTAATGGCCATCAGGTTTAAAAGGTTAGTGATTGATGGTTCCTTTGGTATGCCTCGTTCTCCCCCTTGAGAGTGAGAAGGCTTCCTCTGTGTTATAATATGCTGGAAATACGTAACTTGTTTTTTGTTTTATAGGAATCACGTTTAAGAGACTTTTTTTTTTTTTCGTTTTTTGAGACAGTGTTTCTCTGAGTAGCCTTGGCTGTCCTGGAACTCACTCTGTAGACCAGGCTGGCCTTGAACTCAGAAATCTGCCTGCCTCTGCCTCCCAAGTGCTGGGATTAAAGGCGTGCGCCAACACTGCCCGGCGTAGGAGACTGCATTTTTAAAGATTTGAGAAACATTTAAAAGCTGGACTATATTTTACATTATGAGATGAACATGAGACTTCGGGAACTGTGGTGATTTGAGTGACAAATGTGCCCCATAGACTTATATATTTGAACAGTTAGTCCCCGGTGAGTGGCTCTGTTTGGAGAGGTTGTGGAGCCCTGAGGAGGTGTTCCTGTGGAGGTGCTTCACATGGGAGGGCTTTAAGCCACTCTCTGTTTCCTGTCTATTGACAAGAATATAAGCAGTCAGCTGTTTGCTCCTGCCACCTTTTTTTTTTCTTTTAAAGTGATTTGTTTGTACGTCAAATTCACAAGAGGTAGATTAAGATTGTTAGATCTATATGTCAACATGATACAACTTAGAATCCAGAGTCTTAATAAGGATGTGTTTACTTTGGGTTAACTTTGGCACGTCCTGGATGATTGTCTTAATTAAGTTCATTGATATAGAAAGACCCAGTCCAGTGTAGGTGGCATCATTCCCTAGGCAGTGGGTCTGGAACTGTTTAAGAGTAGAGAAATCAAGTGGAGTACAAGCTAGCAAGTAAGTATGCATGCAGTCATTTCTGCACTTGGCTGTTGTGCCAGGTGACAGCTGATTCAGACTCCTGTCACTGTGGCTTCCGTTCTAGGACTCACTGTAACAGGGAATTTATAAACAGGATGAGTCCTTTCTCTCCTAAGTTGCTTTTGTGTCAGGGTAATTTTATCAGAGTGACACAAGTGAAGCTAGAGCAGAAACTCCTAAGCCCACTACTTGCAGCATTCTGGACAGCACAGTTAGGACATGCCCCTACTGGAAAAGGCAGCCTAGGAACCCGCATGGCTAGGTGAGTGCATGCCACTGTGCTCGCCGTACCCGAGGCTGAGGCAAGAGGATGCACAGCACATTCTGAGCCAGCCTGGGGTATAGAAGAGACCATATCAAACAAGTGAAAAAACAAAACACACATGCAAAAGTCAATGTGGATGACATATTACATGTGGTCTACATAGAAAATTCACACACACATACACACACACACAAACAATATGTCACAAGCACCAATCAGAGACATGCTTACAAATAAATTATGAAAACGACTCATTCGCAATAGTCCCAGAAAAGTAAAGTGCCCAGAACTTTAATTAAGCAAGGAAGAGAATGACTTCCACAATGAAAAATTTAAAACACTGAGGAAAGAAGTTGCAACAGATAGGAAAATGCAGACACACACACATGCATGCACGCACGCACGCGCGTGCGCGCACACGTGGGTTGGCAGGGTCAATATGAAAATGGTTACAGAAACCAAAAACAACCACAGATTCCATGCCTTCACCATCAAAACTTCAATGGCATTCTCTATGGAGCCTCGAGACCAATCCTAATATTTGTACGTAGAATAAAAGGCTCCACATAGCATAAGCAATCTGGAGCAGACACAACACCAGAAGGTTGACAGCACCTGCCCTCAAATTGTACCATAAACCCTTAGTGCCCCCACAAAGGATGATCCTGATACAAAGACAACAAGTAGGTAAGCTGGGTAGATTGGAGGACCCGGAGACAATTCCACACAGCCAGACACTTGATCTGTGACAAAAATGTCAAACCCATATAGGGGCAGTGGGGGGGGGGG
>JADRCD010206970.1:0-33697 GCA_019843815.1 Montemys delectorum
GTCCCCAATGAAGGAGTTAGAGAAAGGTTCTATGGAGCTGAAGGGTTTGCAGCCCCTTAGGACGAACAACAATTACTAACTAGTACCCTCAGAGCTCCCAGGGACCCAACCACCAATCAAGGACTATACAGGGTGGGATTGAATGTACTGGCAGCAGGTATATAGTAGAGGATTGCAAATTCGATCATCAATAGGAGGAAAGGACCTCGGCCTTGTGAAGGTTTTGTGCCCCAGTGTAGGGGAATGCCAGGGCCAATAAGTGGGAGAGGGTGGGGGGACAGGCATTGGGAGGGGGGAGGCAAAAGGGGTTTGTTCATGTTTTTGTTTGTTTGTTTGTTTTGGAGGAGAAAATGGGAAGGGGAAAATGTACGTGTAAATAAAGAAAATACAAAAAAAACCAAAACCAAAAAAAACCACATTCTATATGTAAGTAAGTTTGTGCAATATTTTCTCCTCACATTATTCTTACTTCCAGATGAGTTAAATGTAACTCCATTTAAATTTCATTTTTACATACATATATATATATATATACATGGAAGTAATATATTAGGAAGTAATAGCTTTTAATACAGCATTTAAAAAGGCCTATTATCTTTGTCCTCCAAATTCCATCCTCCACCTTGCCCTCTTATTGAACTTGGACTTTGAAACAATGTTGAAAAATGTATTTTGTGACCTTGAGGATGGACTATAAGAGTTTTACATTATGAAATGTCCATGACATTTTTGGATAAAGTACAAAATGTTAAGGCCTGAATATCAAAAAGATCTTCCTAGGCACATATTTTAAATCCTTAGTCCCAGCTAGTTATTCTATTTTGAGATGCTATACAAATATTAGGGCCTAAGTCCACACATATTGTAAACAAAAACAAGAATTCTTCTTTTACCAGTTGAGGAATAACATGCTATGTGTGATTATCACAATTTCAAAATCCATTTCTCCACTCTTGCATGCCTAGGATTTGGTTGTATTGAATGCTGAAACTAATGCTCCAATAAACATACAACAATGTGTTTTTATTCATGGTAGAGGTATCATTTTTTTTGTATTTGACCTGTCTATTATTCTTTTTTATTATTTTTAATAGATTTTTATTTATTTATATTTCAAATATTATCCCCCTCACAGTTTCCCCTCTGCAAACCCCTTATACCTTCCCCCAACCCCTCTTCTATGAGGGTGCTCCTCAACTGACTCATTCACACCTGCCTCACCATTATAGCATTGCTCTATGCTGAGTCATCAAGCTTCCACCAGACCAAGGGGCTCACCTCCCACTGATACCAAATAAGGCAATCCTCTGCTACATATGCAGCTGGAGCCATAGGTCCCTCCATGTGTACTCTTTGGTTAGTGGATTAGTTCCTGGGAGCTCTGGGAGGTCTGGTTGGTTGAAATTATTATTCTTCCTATGGGTTGCAAATCCCTTCAGCTTCTTCAAGCTTTCCCCTAACTTCTCAAGTGGGGTTACCACACTCAGTCAAATGGTTGTGTGCATCCAAATCTGTATTGATCAGGCTCTGGTATTTTATTTTTAATCTATTATGTCCATAATGGGAATATAATAAAAATATAAATTTTTGGTTTGTTGGATTTGATGTTGGTTTTGGTTTTGGGTTTTGGTTTTGGGTTTTGGGTTTTGGGTTTTTATTGTTGCTCTTTTGTTGTTGTTGCTGTTCTTGTTCATGTTGTTCTTATTTTTGTTCTTGTTTTGCTGACATGCATTACAGTCACTATGTTTTGATTATCATTAAAAAAAGAGGAAGGAATATTGTGGCTTGTGGCATGAGGACTGAATCTATGATTAAAGACTCCCTATGCCCCTATATAGAATGTAATTGGATGTATCAGCATATGAAAGGAGAGGAAATCTCATACCACAGAAGACAAAACAAAATGTGACAGAAAAAGGACAGAAATATACATCAAAAACACGTTTGAACTGTGCCTTTGAGCAGATACAGTGCTCCAACCCCCTCACCTCACACACACCCAGAGACAGATTGATTCCTAGGAGTTCTGACACAACCAGGCTCACAGATGAGCCCCCCTACCCCAGTCCCAATACCTGGCCTAACTGGGACCTCAGAAGCCCAGAGGACACAGGACTGACTGCCCTGCCAGAGGCACACCTTCCTTCCTTTCCAATCTGCCCCAGCAAGCACATGCTGTGCTCCAGCCTTCCTCCCCATACCTTCCATACCCAGAGATAGCTTGACACCAAGGAGTTCAGACCCAGTCAGACTCACACATAAGTCTCAGGAGGACTGTTCCCATAACCACAGACAGCCTGAACAAAGGAAACCCAAGAAAATCAGGCCCACAGGAGGGACAGGCTCCAGTAAGAGACAGCAAGGCCAGTTAACACCAGACATAACCACATGTTGAGAGGCAAGTACAAGAACATATGCAACAGAAAGAAATGCTACTTGGCAGCATCACAACCCAGTTCTTCCACCACAGCAAGCCCTGGATACTCTAACAAAACTGTAAAACAAGATTCAGATCTAAAATCCTAACTCATGAAGATGATAGAGGACCTTAAAGGGGACATAAATAACTCCCTTAGTGAAATAAAGAAGTAGCCAGGCAGTGGTGGTGCATGCCTTTAATCCCAGCACTTGGGAGGCAGAGGCAGGTGGACTTTTGAGTTTGAGGCCAGCCTGGCCTACAGAATGAGTTCCAGGACATCCAGGGCTACACAGAGAAACACCATCTTAAAAAAAGAGTAAACACATTAATACTTTCAGGAAGTACAGAAAAACACTTTAAAAGTGGTGAATGAATTGAACAAAACCTTCCAGGATCTAAAAATGGAAATCAAAACAATAAAGAAATCACAATGGTTGACAACCTTGCAGATAGAAAACCTTGACAAGAGACCAGGAGTCATAAATGTAAAAGCATCACCAATAAAATACAAGAGATAGAAGAGAGAATCTCAGACATAAAGGATACCATAGAAGACATTAACACAACAGTCAAAGAAAATACAAAGTGAAAAAAGCCAACAACAGCCAGAAAATCCAGGACACATTGAGAAGATCAAACCTAAGAATAAAAGTTATAGAACAGAATGAAGATTCCCAAATCAAAGTGCCAGTAAACAACTTCGACAAATCATAGAAGAAACTTTCCTAACCTATGGAACAAAAATGCCAATAAACATACAAGAAGCCTATAGAACATCAAATAGATTGGACCAGAAAATAAATTCTTCATTTCACATAGTAATCAAATCACCAAATTCACAGAACAAAGAAAGAATATTAAAAGATGTAAGGATAAAAGTCAAGAAACATGTAAAGAAAGACCTATCAGAATTACACTAGACTTCTCAACAGAGACTCTAAAAGCCATGAGATCTTAGGAAGATGTCATACAGACCCTAGGAGAACACAAAAGCCAGAGCAGGCTACTATACCCACCAAAACTCTCAATTATCATAGATGGAGAAAGCAAGATATTCAATGACAAATCCAAATTTAAACAATATCTTTCTACTAAACCATCTTTACAAAATAATAGAAAAAAATTTCATCACAAGGAGAGAAATTGCACCCAAGAAAAAGCAAAAATTAATTTTCTTACAACCCCAGAGAAGAGAACCACACAAACATAATCCCAACTCTAACAAGAAAAATAACAGGAAGCAACAATCATTAGTTTTTACTATCTCTCAATATCAATGGACTCAATTCCCCAATAAAAAAACATAGTCTGTGGCGGGAATGCCAGGGCCAATAAGTGGGAGAGGGTAGGGTGGCAAGCAGGGGGAGGGAGGAGGCAACGTTTTTTTTTTTTTTTTTTTTTTGAGGGGAAACTGGGAAAGGAGAAATCATATGACATGTAAATAAAGAAAATATCTAATTAAAAAAAGACATAGTGGATAAGACTGTATAAGTAAACAGGACCTAGCATCTTGCTGCATACAGGAAACACATCACAGAAACAAAGACAGACACTACCTCAGAGTAAAAGGTTGGAAAAAAATTTCTAAACCAATGGTCCCAAGAAAAAACCTGGAATAACCATTCTACTATCCAATAAAATAGCTTTGAACCAAAAGTTATCAAAAAAGATGGGGAGAGATACTTCATACTCATCAAAGAAAAAAATGTACTAAGATGAACTCTGGCTGTGACATCTGTCACACCATTTATCTCCAGGGTTGATTCTGCTGATCAGTCAGGCTAGATGGGTATCCTCTTCCTCCCTCACTGCTCCATGTGTGTCCTTCCTGAAACTGTGCACTCAGTCAAAGAGGACAACCTTCCCTGAGTAGAGGAGGACTAGTTTTGGTCAAGGGTATATGAGTAACTGCACTCCCTGCTAGAATCTTCAAACAAGCTCTCAAGATGAAGTGTCAATTCTGAATATCTATGCTCCAAATGCAAGGGCACCCACATTTGTAAAAGAAACTTTACTAAAGCTCAAAGGACACAATGCACCTCACACAATAATAGTGAGAGATTTTCATACACTGCTCTCACCAAAGGAAAGGTCAAGGAAATAGAAACTCAACAGAGATACAGGGAAACTAACAGAAATTATGAACCAAATGGATTTAACAAGTATCTACAGAACATTTCATGCTAAAAGAAAAGAATATACTTTCTTCTCAGCACCTCATGGTACTTTTTCCAAAACTGACCATATAATCAGTAACAAAACAGGCTTCAACAGATACAGCAAGATTAAAATATTCCCACGCATCCTATCAGATTACCAGGTACTGAGGATGGTCTTTAATAGCAACAAAAACTACAGAAAAATCACATACCCATGGAAACTGAACAACACTCTACTCAGTGATAACTTGGTAAAGGAAGAAATAAAGAAAGAAATTAAAGACTTTTTAGAATTTAATGAAAATGAAGACACAACATACCCAAACTTATGAGATACAATGAAAACAGTGCTAAGAGGAAAATTCATAGCTCTGAATGCCTCCAAAAAACACTAGTGAGAGAATACACCAGCAGCTTGACTGCACATCTGAAAACTTGAGAATAAAAATGTACATACACCCAAGAGGATTAGACAGCAGAAAATTATCAAAATCAGGGCTGAAATCAACGAAATAGAAACAAAGAGAACTATACAAAGAATCAACCAGGAGCTGGTTCTTTGAGAAAATCAACAAGATAAATAAGCCCTTAGTCAAACTATCTAGAGGGCACAGAGACAATATCTAAATTAATATAATCAGAAATAAAAAGAGAGACATAACAACAGAAATTGAGGAAATTCATAAATTTGTCAGATCCTACAAAAAAGCCTATACTCAACAAAACTGGAAATTCTAGATGAAATGGACAGTTTTCTGAACAGATACCACATACCAAAGTTAAATCAAGAGCAGGTAAACTATCTAAATAGGCAAATATCCCATAAGAAAATAGAAGAAGTCATTGAAAACCTCCCAAAAAGGGCCAGATGGAATAGAGCAGAATTTTATCAGACCTTCCAAGAAGACTGGATACTAATATTCCTCAAATTATTCCATAAAATAGAAACAAAAGGAACATTCCATAATTAATTCTATGAGGCCACAATTACTGCGATACCTAAACCACACAAGGACCAACCAAAAAGGAGAACTTCATACCAATATCAAAAATGTTCAGTAAACAACCCCTCCTAAACTCCCCCCACAAACCCCGTACCTTACTGAATGGGAGACAGGCACCTAAAGGCTGAGAGTCTGCTTTCCAGTTGACACCAGCTTTCAGGCTTTTGTGCAGGGGTCATTAATAATTACAATGTTTCTGAAGAGGCTTTAGCATGCCCAGGATCAGAGGTGAGGAGGACACAATAACTGTCCCAATACTGGGAATAACTGGGACCAGCGGGACCCAGGCACACACGAACTCTGCCAGCCCAGTGGCCTGGGTTGCTTCCAGTCTGTCTAGGCCAACCAGTTCCCTGAGCAGACCAAGGGGGCAAACTCTGCAGCCAGTCCCAAAACACCCAGAGGAAGATCCACTCCCAGGTGCTCTAACAAGCCCAGGGTTACAGGATCACAGAGACAGCTTGACTCTGAGGAGTTCTGACACAATCAGGATCTCAGGAAGGACAGGCTTCAGTCAGATTTAGCAAGAGCAGGTAGCACTAGAGGTAACAAGATGGCAGGGGGCAAGCATAAGAATATAAGCAACACAAACCAAGGTTACTTGGCATCATCAGAACCCAATACTCCCACCATAGCAAGTCCTGGACACACTATCACACTGGAAAAGCAAGATTCAGATATAAAATTACTTCTCATGATGATGATACAGGACTTAAAGAAAGACATAAATAGCACCCTCAAAGAAATACAGGAGAACACAGGTAAACATCTAGAAGTCCTTGAAGAGGAAACACAAAAACCCTTTAAAGAACTACAGGAAAAAACAATCAAGAAGGTGAAGGAAATGGGCAAAACCATCCAGAATCTAAAAATGGAAATAGAAAAAATAAAGAAATCAGAAAGAGAGACAGCCCTGGAGACAGAAAACCTAGAAAAGAAATCAGGATCACCAACAGAATACAAGAGACAGAAGAGAGAATGTCAGGGGCAGAAGACGCCATTGGCACAACAGTCAAAGAAAATGCAAAAAGCAAAAAGCTACTAACCCAAAACATTCAGGAAATCCAGGACGCAATGAGTAGACCAAACCTAAGGATAATAGGTATAGAAGAGTGTGAAGACTCCCAATGTAATGGGCCAGTAAATATCTTTAACAAAATTATAGAAGAAAACTTCCCTAACCTAAAGAAAGAGATGCCCATGAACACACAAGAAGCCTACAGAACTCCAAAGAGACTGGACCAGAAAAGAAATTCCTTCTGTCACATAATAATAAAAATGCCAAATGCACTAAACAAAGAAAGAATTTTAAAAGCAGTAAGAGAAAAAATACAAGTAACATATAAAGGCAAGCCTATCAGAATTATGGCAGACTTCTCATCAGAGACTATGAAAGCTAGAAGATCCTGGACAGATGTCATATAGACCCTACAAGAACACAAATGTCAACCCAGGCTACTATACCCAGCAAAACTCTCAATTACCATAGATGGAGAAAACAAGATATTCCATGACAAAACAAAATTTATATAATATCTTTCCACAAATCCAGTTCTACAAAGGATAATAGATGGAAAACATCAACACAAGGAGCAAAACTACACCCTAGTAGAAGCAAGAAATTAATCTTTCAACAAATCCATACAAATCTAATTCCACCTTTTACAACAAAAACAACAGGAAGTGACAATTACCATTTCTTAATCTCTTAATATGAAAATTAAGATTACCAATATATCCTAATCGATTGAAATCCAAAAATATGAGGAATTAGAAATTTGTTGATTGTCATCCAATGGTCTCTCTAATTTGGTAATTGGAGAAATAGGTCCAATATTGTACAATCTATATTTACTTTCAGCTTGTTTGTGACAGTGTCTTGCTGTGTACAACATAAGGGTCTTACTTCTCCTATCAGCCTCTCTATTAGTAGTATTGTTTATTTCGTGTTTTTACACTATACTATGGTTTTCAGAACAACTTATATATTTCAAAAGTATTTATATACCCAAGGGTGACATAGACAATTAACTTGGGAGGTAGCTTATAGGAAAGAGAACAACAAAGAGTGAGACTGAATGCTTTTCTTGACATTTGTAGTTCTTGTATCAAGTTTGAAGAAGAGGACTTTATAACTTACTCTTTCTCTGAGATGAAAGCTTTTCCAAATTATCACAGCCAATGAACCAGATTCTTACCCACAACTAATGTCTGTGCCACTCTCCAATCAGAACCATTGTTCATTGAAACAGTTGGTGAATGACTTTGTGGATAGACTATCTTAATGCACACACCATTTTTTAAATGAATGTCACCTGTTTTCTGTGACCTGAGAATAAAGTCACTCACTCAAGTCAAATAGTTTTGACCATAGCAGGAAGTCTGTATACAAAAATTGTGCCTACAATTCATTCCTTGGTGCAGCAGAACTGTCAACTCTCAGTTTAGCTACAATGGAGGTAAAATCCTTCCGTAATTTGAGGGTCATTGAAATACAGCCTTATTACAATTAAATCCAATGTCTAAAAATTGTTCTTATATTTTGTGGTTGTACCACAGTAAGAACCAAAATTTTAAACTCTACTAAATACAAAACAAACAAACAAACAAACAAACAAAAAGACTTTATATATTTATGTTCATTTGAGAAAATACTAGTAGTGATGTATTATTTTGAAATATACAATTAATATGTTTGGAGTTATTTAAAATTTATACTAAAAAATGTATTTTCAGTATTGCTGTAGACAAGCATCTACATAAAACTGTTATATTGATTGTTGTTTTATATCAAACAACTTTTATAATACTCATTTTTATTGTTACAATATTTTATAAATTTTAAGGAATATGACAAAAAGATATTGTAGGTATTGAAGAGGGAGTCTCTGGGAGGAGTTGGGTTACAAAAGGAAAACAAGAATGTGATTTAATTCTATTTACTTAAAATATGTTTTTAAATGTTAACAAATTCAGACAAATTGAAATCATGTAACTTTTCTCATCACAATGCAATAAAAGTTAAAAAAAAGAAATAATATGGAAAATGAGAAAAGAAAAAGAAAATAAAAACAGCAATCATAAGAATTTAAAAAATAGATAAGTTATATACAGTGAATAAATTTTTTTCCAATAATGCAGTGATCCTTCAATATTCAAAAAAGGTAATAAATATTACCACAACATGTAAATAAGTGAAGAAAGTAACACGTGAAAATTTCAAAAGATACAAAAAAATGACATTGAAAAAAATTGGTAAAACCCTAAGAAATTTGGAATGGATAAATGATATCCTAAGATGGTAAAGGCTATGAATTACAGGCAGCCAGAGTCTTACTGAATGTAGAACAATAGCATCATCTCTTAAAATCAGGAATGAAACAAGCACATCAACTTCTCCCTCTTTTATTCACTATGATGCTCAAAATCTTAGTGGAGGTAATATGTCAGTAGAAAGAAAAAGAAGAATTCACAGTTTTCTTTTTGAAGATATTAGAATTCTGCACTTAAAAAACAAAAAGCATAGAAGTATCTAACAGATTATCAGAAACTGAAGATGGAAGTAATTTTCCAAGTTCATGCTAAGTTTGTATTAAGCCCTTGGTAGTCTCCTTTTTAGAATGAATATAAGTATATATATTATGGGATGATTTGGGTGAAGTATAAAATAAAGATGCAAGGGCCACAGAAGGCATTAGAACAGGCACAGATAAGTGATGGAGAAACTCTTTACTCCCATATCTTTTTGGTAATCAACCCTAAGTATCTTCAGAATTATTCATGTGTGTACATCATCTAATGCTGTTCCTTGGCAGACCTTGAGTTAAGGACCAGCACTGCTTTGCTGAGCAGCAGGAAGCACTTAGGTGCACAGCTTGAGGGTAGGTGTAGGTCAGAGAAGATTGCTCAGCAGAGGAAGTGGGAAGGAAGAGTGAAGTCTGAGTGCCTCTGCTTAGAGGGAGCTGAAACATGGGCATGTCTCTTGAGGACTGCTAAGTGAAGTGCAGTAAATAAGAAAGACAAACCTAACACAGCAGGAGCCTTCTCCTTAGTTTCTTCTAGAAGATGAAGAGTTTTCTGTAATGATGGAAGCTTTCTATGTAGATCATCTGAAGAAAGATGAGAATGAATAGTGATGGGCATGTAATTGCTACAGGACAATGACATTCTTATGATGAATATATTGATTTCAATGAATATAGAGTTTTTCATATAATGTATTCTGACTATGTTTTTACCTACCCAACTCCTCCTACATACTCCCTAACTCCCCACCAACCTAAATCCATGCCCTTTCTGGTTCCTTTCATTAGAAAATAAACAGTATCTAGAAAACAAATAGGAAAAATTGAGCCAAAGCAAAAAACTTCATGAAACAAATATAGACACTAAACACAAACACATAAACACACAAACACACAATTCTCTCTTACATATACACCATTAAACACAATTCCAGACATAATTTTTAAGCAAAAGATCTTTAGGGTAAAGAAAAAAAAGAAGGAAGTGGACAAAGAAGAAGAGGAGGAAGAAGAAGGAGGATGACAAAGAAAAGGAAGGAGGAGGGGCAGCAGGGACTAGGAGTAAGAGGAGCAAGAGCCCAGAGAAAGCATATGACGTCATGGGACAAAACAACTTTTAAATTCTATTGAGTTTGTTTTTTGTTAGTCATGTACTTCTGGGCATGAAGTCTGCATTTAAGTGTCATTTTTGTATAAGCAATGATATATTATTGGAGAAAAATAAATTTTCATTTGCAAGTGTTTATCAATTAGAAATAGCTTCTCAGTCAAGGATGGTAGTTTTCGCCTACTTCTGATCTCAGCTCTAGGATCACATCAATTGCAGATCTATGTAAGGGCTATTCAGGCTGTCACATCTCTGTGAGTTTAGATATGCATCAATCCTGTTATGTCTAGAATGGCAAGTTTGTGCTCTCTATTACCTATGACTCTAACAATCTTTCTGCCTCTTCTTCATCTCTTCCTGAGGAGAAAGGTTTGATAGAGACAACCTGTTTAGGACTGAATGTTCCAAGTTCCCTCACTCTGATATTGTCCCACCTATATCTCTATGTTTTTTCCCATCTACTGCAGGAGCAAGCTTCACTCATGGTCACTGAACCATGTACCGATCTATGAGTATATTGGAATATCACTAGTAGTTATCTTTTTGCCACCATCTTTCAGTTTCCTCTTAGCCCCATAATTTATCTAGTTTCAAACTTAGCCACCTGAGAAGTGGTGGGCCTGTGTTTTCTTTCATGGAGTAGGCCTTAAATCCAAAGAGGTAATGGTTTGTTACTTCTACAACTTTTATGCCAATAGTGAACCAGTGTATCTTGTAAGCAAGTCAACATTATAGACAGAAATGTTTTTAATGGGTTTGTGTTTACCTTTCTCCTCTTGTAGTATGCAGAGTACCTTTTGGTACTAAGCAGTAGTGTGTATGGCTCTAGGTAGGTACCAATGTGAGTGATTTCTCTGTGTTCAATGAGCTAAATACATCAGTTTGTTTTTTAAAAGCTTACCTACACTGTCTCTTTTTAATCCTCCCAAGAACCTGTTAGGTAAAAAGGATGATGATGATGATGATGATGATGATGATGATGATGATGATGATGATGATGATGATGTGTGTGTGTGTGTGTGTGCACAAGTGTGATTATACATGTTGCCATATTTGATGATTTAATTGTGGCACACCTGGCTTTTATAGTGTGAATTTAAATATTTAAATTTAAATTAAAATCAGACAAACTAATGTAATCAACCTATCTAACCGATTTTTGGCTCTGAAAAGTAGTGCATACTCATAGTTTTCTGTCTTAACAAAATATAAGATCATGACTTTTCTAGATCTAGAATGCTAGAGCTGAATGGTTTGGAGAGATGGCGCCTGTGTTAGAGAGCAGAAAGTTCTAAAGGGAAACTTCTATCCATGCCTTTCTGTGTCAGAAGTACTAGATTCCTCCATGTAGTACTCTGTGGTAGAATTGTGAAAATTTGAACTCAGAGAAAAGCAGTATATCAAAAACTGTCCGAAAGTTCATGTAATATATCCTTACTGTTTTTGCATTTTCTAGTCCTGAGATGGGGAACTGACAAGTGCTGAAGAATGACAGTTCTTAGACAGCACATGACATTGTTCTCTAAGTCAACAAATGTTTCTCAGAAGTGAGTAAGAGTTTATGATCAAGAGACGTTCATACAAACTCTGACCAGACATTATGATTTCCTGACCCTTAATAATGTGTGTTTTTTTTCTGTTTTTTTTTTTTTTTTTTTTTTTTTGGCATGTAGCCTATTCTATCCATACTTTAGCCTCTTATATTAAATAATATTTAGTCATTTTCCCTCTACATAATTGTTTTTCTATGATTTCAAACTCTCATTATTATTGTGTGAGGTATAATGTCTGCTTTAAGCTTTAGTAAAGTTTCTTTTATGAATGTAGATGCCCTAGCATGTGGAGCGTAGAGGTTTAGAATTGAGTGGTCATCCTGGTAGATTATAACTTTGAAGTGTATGAAGTGTCCCTATTTATTTTTTTTGATTAGTTTAAGTTAAAAGTCTATTTTATTTGATATTGGAATGGCTACTTTACCTTATTTCTTGGGACCATTGGCTTGGAAAATTGTTTTCCAGCCTTTTAATCTGAGCTGGTGTCTGTCTTTGTCACTGAGGTAGCTTTCCTATATGTAACAAAATTTTGGGTCCTGTTTAAGTACCCAGTCCGATAATCTATGCCTTTTTATTGGGAAATTGAGTCCATTGATATTAATAAATATTAAGGAAAAGTAATTTTTGCATCTTGTTATTTTTGTTGTTAGAATTGGGATTCTGTTCATGTGGATATCTTCTTTTAGTTTTGTTAAAAGATTACTTTCTTGCTTTTTGTAGGATGTAGGTTTCCTCCTTGTATTGAAGTTTTCCATTTATTATTCTGTGAAGGGCTGGATTTGGAAAGATATTGTATAAATTTGTTTTTGTCATAGAATACCTTGGTTTCTTCATCTATGGTAATTGAGAGTTTTGCTGGGTATAGTGTTCTCTTAGAATCTGTATGACATCAGCCCAGGTTCTTCTGACTTTCATAGTCTCTGGTGAGAAATCTGGTATAATTCTGATAGGTCTAAGTTTATGTGTTACTGGGCCTTTTTCCCTCATTGCTTTTAATATTCTTTCTGTGTTTTATGCATTTGGTGTTTTGACTATCATGTAATTGGAGGAATTTCTTTTCTGGTTCAAACTATTTGGAGTTCTATAGTAGGCTTCTTGTAAGTACATGGGCATTTTATTTTTTAGATTAGGGAAGTTTTCTCTATAACTTTGTTGAAGATATTTACTGCCCCTTTAAGTTGGAAGTCTTTATTCTCTTCTATACTTATTATCATTAGGTTAGGTCTTCTCATTGTGTCCTAGATTTCCTGGATGTTTTAGATTAGGATCTTTTTACATTTTGTGTTTATCTTCTGCATGTGACATTCTCTGTTCTATCTCTTGTATGCTGTTGGTGATGCTTGCATCTATGGCTCCTGACTTCTTTCCTAGGTTTTTTATCTGTAGAGTTGTCTCTCTTTGTGATTTCTTAATTGTTTCTACTTCCATTTTTAGGTCCTGAATGGTTTTGTTCAATTCCTTCACTGGTTTGGTTGTGGTTTCCTGTAATTCTTTAAGGGATTTTGGTGTTTCTTCTTTAAGGGATTCTACGTTCTTTAATTCTTAAGGGATTTTTGTGTTTTTTCTTTAAGGCCATGTACCTGTTTACCTGTGTCTTCTTGTATTTCTTAAGGGAGTTATTTATGTCCTTTTTAAATTCCTCTATCAGCATCATGGGATATGATCTTAGATCCAAATCTTGCTTTTCCAGAGTGTTGGGGTATCCAGAATTTGCTGTGGTGGGAGTACTGGGTTCTGATGATGCCAAGTGGTCTTGGTTTCTGTTGGTAACATTCTCGAATTTGCCTTTTGCCATCTGTTCATCTCTGGTGTTACATGTTATCACTGTCTCTGGCTGGAGCTTGTTCCTCCTGTGGGTCTACAAGCCTGTGTCAGCACTCCTGGGAGATAAGCTCTCCCCTGGTAAGACCTGTGCGCAGAGGATTGTGGATCAGCTGTCCTTCCTGGGTGTAGATGGATGAAGGAAGGACCCTGTCCCAGCTGGTCTGCTGCTTCTGTGGCCTGTGCCTCCTGGCTGGTCCTGCCTTGAAAGTCACCAGAGAGAAAAAGGAGATCTCACATGAGTCCCAGGGACAATGCATTCCCTGGAGAGGAGCTCTCTGCTTGAGGGAGTAGTACACAGGGAGCTCTGGAACAGGTGCACCTCCTGGTTGTAGATAGAGGTGGAAAGGACCCTTTCCCAGGCCCTTTGCAGCTTCTGCAGCCTGTGCCTCCTGCCTAGTCCTGCCTTAGAATGTCACCAGAAAGTTACAAGTTGTTCTTTCAGTATTAAAAGAAATTAATGGTAATTTACATAATCCCAATTCCTTCAATATCCTTACATTTTAGAATATGTGTGTAATTTTAAAATGTTTCTCATGTAAATCTCTTAGGAAACAAATAAGCATTTTTAAGACAGCCTATTCTAAATCTCCATTCACCCAATGGATTCATTAACTTAAAATATCTGCCATTTTTAACCACTGAAAGAAAAAAGACAGGCTTTATACACCAACATCCAAGCACATTCAAAGGCAGAGTGAGAATTTCTCCAGTTTCTCTCTTTCACAGTGCCTTGATTAATATTCAGTGGTCATGTCTTCCCTCTTCTGCCCTTATTTTTGTCCTGATTCTCTTTCTATGACTGTTAAAGCACTCATGAAAAAACATTTTACTGAGTGTCATTGAACTTACTTTCTTTTTGACCTTAACCTCTCTCAATGTACATTATTCCCAGGAGTGTGTAGCTTCTATAAGTTAAATTATGCATGTTTATATATTTTCTTTTTCAAATATTTTGTTTGAAATAGAATGACAATACTATATACTTTGTCTTTCCTCCCTATAGCCCTTCCCAGATACCATCACTCAAGCCCTTTCTGTGTCTCCACTTCTAAATAAATAGCTTCTTCATTTTATTAGTATTATACACACACATATATACTACATATGTATATATAATATATATAAAGACACTCATTGAGCCTATTTTTGTTGTTTATGTATATTTCAAGATTGAACATTCTGCATTTGACAACCAATAAGTGAGCTTACCCCTGGGATAGGTTATTTCTCCTTTTCCCAGTAGTCATTGGTTGCCTGTACTTCTTTGTCTAGGGTCAAGACACTGTAAAAATTTTCTCCTTTCAAATTCACATGTCTATTACTATTGCCATTGTCCGCATCTTGTTACATAGCTGTTCTTTGGACAGAAAGTTTCACAGCTGACTTCCTGGTATCCTGTCTTTTACAATCTTTCTGAAACTTCTTCCATGATTTTCCTTGAGTCATAGATACAAGAGCTATGATGAAGATATGCTCACTGGACTGGGATACTGACACTCTATTGATTGCTGTATTACGTCCAGTTTTAGTTTCCTGTGATGATCTCCATTACCTATAAAGAGCAGTTTATTTAATGAGCATTGGTAGCTACATTTAACTATGGTATAAGAATAAGGCTTAGAATGTAGTAAGGAATTATGCTGTTCTAACAAAGTGACAGTAATAGATTCTTTTCAAAGGAGTCTATCCCCAGGAACCTGCCTAGATTTCTAGTACTAGACATGATTTACCTCCTGTTAACAGAGCTTTAAATCCAATTAGAGAGCTGTTGGTTGCCACTGACATGTGACACTCTTTACATTTTTATGAATATCTTGCCATTATGGTAATTGTCATGACTAATGGGTATTGAAGCTTGGTAGGGTGGTTTTATTGCTTCTTCCTCTTGACAGTTTGCATACTATTTTTTTGAACCTTGGAAGCCAGACTGCAAGAAAGAGGTCAGATCAAGTCATATAAGAATTTTCTCTTAAATGTGAGGTATCTTCATCAATGGGGTTCACCTGCAACTGAGACTCACATCTATAATCTATATTGCTTTGGTAGATGCATGGAGTGCTCTGGCTAATCATTCAAACAGAGATTTCTTATGCCTTGAACTGGTTCTTGTGGGATGATTGTCAGCCCAAGTGGCTTAACTTTCTTTAATGTGTGTGTGTATGAACATATATGTGAATGCATATGTAATATATATTATTCTATTTCCCACTTTATATTCTATTTCCCACTTTATAAATTTCCCACAAGATAATATCTATATCTATATCTTGATATTCCTTCCCAAGCCCCCAACATATGCTTCCTTTATATTTTCTGGTTTGTTACAAATTGCCTATGTACATCTGTGGATTTAGTAGTAGGAACCACAGATAACAGAGACCATGTGGGATTTGTCTTTCTGGATAGAACTCCATTTACAAAGAAATTGAGGCAAGCAATTGATAAGTGGGTCTTCAATAAACCAAAACACTTCTTCATAGCTAAGAAACAATCAGCCAAGTGAAGAAGAAACAAACACAATAGGAGGTAATCTCTGCCAGTTATACATCTGACAGAGGATTAGTATTCACAATAAATGAAGAATTCTAAAAACAAAAAGCAAAGAACCAAATTACCATTTGAAAAATGGGCCTGGGACATGAACAGGGTGTTCTTAGGAGAATAAATAAAAATTGCTAATAAAATCTTGAAGAGTAATTTATCAAGCTTAACAGTCAGAAAATTGCAAACTAAAACAACTTTGACATTTCATGTCACATTGGACAGCATGCCTGAAATCAACAAAATAACTGAAAACAAATTCTGTCAAGTTTTTGGAGAAAGCCAATCCTACTTCCACTCTTGGTACGTAGCCACTCCAAAAAACAAGATGAAGAATATTCAAAGGACTAAAACTGTATCTGTCCTATGACTCAGCTCTACTACTCACTGACATATGACCAAATAACTGAACATTCTACTCCACAGATACTTGTTCACCACTCTTCATTGCCACCTTTTTCACAATAGCAAGGAACTGGGAACTATCCAAATGTCTTCAACTGATGATTGGAAAATGGACATGTGGTACATACACAGTAGAATACCCTTCAGCTGTAAGGAAAATGAAATCAGAAGATTTGTAGATAAACCTAAAAAACATCATGAGTGAGATGATACTTTCGATAAAATGTTTTATTCTTAAATACTGCTGTATTTGATAATTTAAGGTAGAGCTAAAAAATGATGTGTGCAGATTAAATAAATTCGTAGTTCTGATATTTTGCTTGAATAAATGTAACTATTTGTCTCCAAATCCAATTGAGATGTAAAATACTTCCTTGCTTTTGTGAATTCTCACTGTTCCTCCATTCTTAACTCTGCCTTGGAAGCCAGGACTGTATAAGTGTGTCTCAATGCAAAAATGAAAGTGCAAATTAAAAGAGAATATCATTTAATATTTTTCTACATTTAGCAAAAGCTACTTCATTAGGGAAAATTCCTTAATGTAATACATATAAGCACATAGAGAGCTTGTGTTGTAAATTATTATAATCTCATCTTAGATATACTTTACGTTTTTTACTTTTTTGTAATTTTTAATACCACATAGATTTGGTAACCACCAATGTAGCAATAGTCTCTTCCACATGTTAGCTCTTTAAAATACATTCTATTTATAAATGAGATTTCATGTAATCTGTCTATACATGATGATGCTTTAAAACACATTATACATATAAATGAGGTTATGCAATATTTACTCATTACAACCATACCATACACAAACATTTGGGACACAATGGAGGCATTGCTAAGAGGAAAACTCATAGCTCTGAATATCTTCATAAACAAATTAGAAAGATCATAAGCCAATAGTTTAAAAATACATCTGAAATCTCCAGAACAAAAAGAAGCAAGTACACCCAAGAGAAGATGGCAGGAAATCAAAACCAAGGTTGACATCAACCAAGTAGAAATGAAAAGAACCATACAAAAAATCAACCAAACCAGGAGCTGGTTCTTTGAGAAAATCAAGAAGATAGATAAGCCCTTAGCCAAACTAACTAGAGGGCACAGAGACAATATCCAAATTAACAAAATCAGAAATGAAAAGGGAAACATAACAACAGAAATTGAGGAAATTAAAAAAATCATTGGATCCTACTACAAAAGCCTATACTCAACAAAACTGAAAAACCTACAAGAAATGGATGATTTTCTAGACATATACATGGTACCAAAGTTAAATCACAAACAGATAAACCATCACAAGAGTCCCCATAAACCCTAAAGAAATAGATGCAGTCACTAAAATTGTACCAACTTAAAAAAAAGTCGAAGTTCAAATGGCTTTGTGCAAATCTCTGTCAAACCTTCAATGACAACCTAATATCAATACTTCTTCAACTATCCTACAAAACTGATATAGAAGTGTAGTGTCTATTCCTGGTTGTCAACTTGACTATATCTGAAATGAACTACAATCCAGAATTAGAAGGCTCACCAGTGACCCTAATCTGGAGGCTGAGAGATACAAATTTCCAACCTGAATATTGGCATGGAGATCTTGAGTTATAGTGGCTGTGAATCCCAGAGGATTAATATAGGAAGATCTATGAGTTCAAGATCATCTTGGATTAAAGGTGTGGTGGCATAGTGGCTATGAATCCTAGAAGTTAAGATTGGAAGATCTATGAGTTCAAGCAAGGTCATCTGGGATTAAAGGTGTGATGGCACACACACCTTTAATCTGGGCCACACCTTTTGCTGGATACCTATATAAGGACATTGGAAGAAGGAAAGCTCTCTCTGCTTCACCTGCTTGCCTTGTGGGGCTGAGCAACTGCTGGATCCTTGGACTTCCATTCACAGCTGCTGTCGACCATTGTTGGTAGTTGATTGTTGGAAGTTGGACTACAGACTATAAGTCACCAATAAATTCCTTTACTACATAGAGACTACCATAAGTTCTGTGACTCTAGAGAACCCTGACTAATATAAGAAGGAACACTATCTAATTCATTCTATAAAGCCACATTTACACTGATACCTAAAACACATAAAGATGCAACAAAGAAAAAAAAACTTCAGACCAATTTCCCTTATGAGTATCAATGCAAAATTACACAATAAAATGCTCACAAACTGAATCCAACAAGATATGAAAAGGATCATTCTCTATAATCTAGTAGGCTTCATCCCACAGATGCAGGGATCGATTAATATATGGAAATCCATCAACATAATCCATGACATAAACAATCTCAAAGAGAAAAACCCTGATAAAATCACTAGATGCTGAAAAACTTTTAACAAAATTCAACATCCCTTCATGTTAAAAGTCTTAGAAAGAATAGAAATTCAAGGCACTGACCTAAAGATAATAAAAGCAATCTACAGTAAATCAATTACCAACATCAAACTAAGTGGAACGAAACTTGAATCAATCTCACTCCCTAATATCAAAGACAAGACAAGGCTGCTCATTCTCTCACTATTTATTCAATATAGTACTTGAAGTTCTAGCCAGAACAATTAGACAATGAAAGAAGATCAAGTGAATATAAACTGGAAAGAAAAGAAATCAAAATATCACTATTTGTGAATGGTATAGTAGTATACATAAGCAACCCAAAAAATTCCACCAGAAAATTCCTACAGCTGAAAAATAACTTCATCAAAGTGGCTGGATATAAAATTAACTCAAACAAGTCGGTAGCCTTTCTCTAGACAAAGAATAAATGGGCTGAGAAAGAAATTAGGGAAACAACAACCTTCATGATAATAATAAACAATATAAAATATCTTGGTGTGACTCTAACCAAGCAAGTGAAAGCTCTGCATGGCAATAACATCAAGGCTCTGTAGAAAGAAATTGAATAAGACCTCAAAAGATAGAAATAATCATCCTCTGGTCTGAGTTGCTCTACCTTGGGTGTGAACTCAAAGGCCATTCCCACATCCCCCAGAGATTGATCACACAAGGATCTCAGGGTTGCTGAGGCAGCTTGACATCCAGGAACTCTGACACACCCAGAATCACAGGATCACAGAGACAGCTGGACTCTGAGGAGTTCTGACTCAACCAGGATTACAAGAAGGATAGGCTTTAGTCAGATACAGCAAGGGCATGGAGGACTAGAGATAAACAGATGACAGGAGGCAAGTGTAAGAACCGAAGCAATAGAAACCAAGGTTATTAGGCATCATCAGAACCCAATTCTCCCACCATAGCAAGTTTTGGCCACACCATCACACTGGAAAAGCAATAATTGGTTCTAAAGTCACTTCTCATGATGATGATGGAGGACTTTAAGAAGGACTTAGCTCCCTTAAAGAAATACAGTAGAATAGAGGTAAACAGCTAGAAGCCTTTAAAGAGGAAACACAAAAATCCCTTAAAGAACTACAGGAAAACACAATCAAAAAGGGGAAGAAAATGAACAAAACCATAAAGATATAATACTGGAAATAGAAACAATTAAAAAATCAAAAGGGAGACAACCCTGGAGGTAGAAATCTTAGGAAAGAGATCAGGAGTCATAGATGCAAACATCACCAACAGAATACAAGAGATAGAAGAGAGAATCTCAGGGGCAGAAGATACCTTAGAAAACATTGACACAACTGTCAAAGAAAATGCAAAATACAAAAGCTCCTAACTCAAAACTTCCAGAAAATTCAGCACACAATTAGAAGACCAAACCTAAGGATAATAGGTATAGAAGAGAGTGACGATTCCCAACTTTAAGGGCCAGTAAATATTTTCAACAAAATTATAGACGAGAACTTTCCTAACCTAAAGAAAGAGATGCCTATGAATATACAAGAAGCCTATAGAATTCCAAATAGATTGGACCAGAAAAGAAATTCCTCCTGTCACATAATAATCAAAATACTAAATACATTAAGTAAAAAAAGAATATTAGAAGCAATAAGGAAAAAAGGACAAGTAACATATCAGATCTATCAGAATTACACCAGACATAGTTTCTCAACAGAGACTATGAAAGTCAGAAGATCCTAAGCAGATGTCATACAGATTGTAAGAGATCATAAATGCAAGCCCAGACAACTATATACAGCAAAACTCTCAATTACCATAGCTGGAGAAAACAAGATATTCCATAACAAAACCAAATTTACACAATATCTTTCCACAAATACAGCCCTACAGTGGATAACACATGCAAAATACAACACAAAAAGGGAAACAACACCCTTGAAAAAGTAAGAAAGTAATGTTTCAAAATTCCAAAGAAAGATAGGCACACAAACATAATGCCACCTCAAACAACAAAATAACAGGGAGTAACAGTCACTTTTCCTTAATATCTCTTAATATCATTTCCCCTATTAAAAACATAGACTACTAGACTGGATATGTAAACAGGACCCAGCATTTTTTTGCATACAGGAAAAGCACCTCAGTGACAAAGACAGATGCTACCTCAGAGTAAAAGGTTGGAATACAATTCTCCAAGCAAATGGTCCTAAGAAACAAACTGGAGTAGCTAGCAATTCTAATATCAAACAAAATCAACGTTCAACCAAAAGTTATCAAAAAAGTTAAGGAAAGACACTTCATACTGGTAAAAGGAAAAATCTACCAAGATGAACTCTAAACATCTATGCAACAAATGAAAGGGCATACACATTCATAAAAGAAACTTTACTAAAGACCAAAACACACATTGTATCCCAGACAATAATTGTGGGAGACTTTAACACTCTACTCTCAGCAATGGACAGATCATGGAAACAGAAACTAAACAGAGACACAGTGAAACTCACAGAAGTTATAAACCAAATGAATCTAACAGATATTTATAGAATATTTCATCCTAAATCAAAAGAATATATTTTCTTCTCAACACCTCATAGTAACTTCTCCAAAACTGACCATATAATTGGCCACAAAACAAGTCTCAGTAGATACAAGAAGACTGAAATAATCCCATGCACCCTATTAGTTCACCATGGACTAAGGCTGGTCTAACAATGGAAAACACACATACACATGAAAACTGAAGAATTCTATACTCAATGATAACTTGGTCAAGGAGGAAATAAAGAAAGAAATTAAAGACTTTTTAGAATTTAATGAAAATGAAGCCACACCATAGCAAAACTTATGAGACACAATGAAAGCAGTGGTAAGAGGAACACTCATAGCTCTAAGTGCCTCCAAAAAGAAACTAGAGGAAGCTTACACTAGCAGGTTAACAGCACACCTGAAAGCTAGGGAACAAAAAGAAGCAAATGCACACAAGAGGAGTAGACAGTAGGAAACAAACTCAGGGCTGAAATCAACCAAGTAGAAACAAAAAGAACTATACAAAGAATCAACAAAACCAGGAGCTGGTTCTTTGAGAAAATCAAAATGATAGATAAACCCTTAGCCATATTAACCAAAGACAGTATACAAATTAACAAAATCAGAAATGAAAGGAGAGACAACAACAGGAACCATGAAAATTAAAAAATATCATCAGATCCTACTATAATTCATTCTATGAAACCATAATTATACTTATACCTAAATCACACAAAGATCCAAAATAGAAAGAGAAGTTCAGATCAATTTCCATTATCAACTTTGATGCAAAATACTCAATAAAATTCTTGCCAACCAAAACCAAGAACACATCAAAACAATCATTCACCATGATCAAGTAGGCTTCATCCCAGGGATGCAGGGATGGTTCAAAATACAGAAATCCATCAATGTAATCCAGTACATAAACAAACTCAAAGAAAAAAACACATAAACTTTTCATTAGATGCTGAGAAAGCATTTGACAAAATTCAACATCCCTTCATGTTAAAAGTCTTAGAAGGATCAGGAATTCAAGGCCCATACCTAAACATAGTAAAAGCAATATACAGGAAACCAGTAGCCAACATTAACCTGAATGGGGAGAAACTTCAAGCAGTCCCACTAAAGTCAGGAACTAGACAAGGCTGCCCACTTTCTCCCTATCTTTTCAACATACTACTTGAAGTTCTAGCTAGGGCAATTACACAACAAAAGAAGGTCAAAGGAATACAAACTGGAAAGGAAGAAATAAAAGTATCACTATTTGCAAATGATATATATGCCAAATTCCACTGGAAAACTCCTAAAGCTGGTAAACAACTTCAGCAAAGTGACTGGATATAAAATTAACTCAAACATATCAGTAGCCTTCCTCTACTCAAAGTATAAACAGGCTGAGGAAGAAATTAGGGAAATGACACCATTCAAAATAGCCACAAATAATATTACATACCTTGATTTGACTCTAACCAAGCAAGTGAAAGATCTATATGATATGAACTTCAAGTCTCTGAAAACAAAATCAAAGATCTCAGAAGAAGAAAAGATTTCCCATGCTCATAAATTAGCAAGGTTAATATAGTGAAAATGTACCAGCTAGCAATCCCAGCAGCAATGAAGGAGTGTTCCTCTTTCTCCACAACCTTGCCAGCATCTGCTCTCACCACAGTTTTGAACGTAGCCATTCTGACTGATGTGAGGTAAAATCTCAGGGTCCTTTTGATTTGCATTTCCCTGATGACTAAGGATGTTGAACATTTCTTTAAGTCATTCTCAGCCATTCGGTATTCCTCAATTGAGAATTCTTTGTTTAGCTCTATATCCCATTTTTAATATGATTATTTGGTTCTCTGGAGTCTAACTTCTTGAGTTCTTTGTATATATTGGCTATTAACCCTCTGTCAGATGTAAGATTGGTAAAGATCTTTTCCCAATCTTTTGGTTGCCATTTTGGTCTACTGACAGTGTCCTTTGCTTTACAGAAGTTTTGCAATTTTATGAGCTCCCATTTGTCAATTCTTGATCTTAGAGCATAAGCTATTGATGTTCTCTTCAGGTAGTTTTCTCCTGTGCTGATGTGTTGGAGGCCCTTTCCCACTTTCTATTCTATTAGTTTTAGTGTTTCAGGTTTTATGTGGAGTTCCTTGATCCACTTGCACTTGAACTTTGTACAAGGAAATAGGAATGGATTGGTTTACATTCTTATACATGTTAACTGCCAGTTGAACCAGCATCATTTGTTGAAAAGGCTGTCTTTTATCCACTGGATGGCTTTAGCTCCTTTGTCAAAGATCAAGTGACCATAGGTGTGTAGGTCCATTTCTGGGTCTTCAATTCTATTCCATTGATCTACTTGCTTGTCATTGTACCAATACCGTGTAGTATTTATCACAATTGCTCTGTAATGCAGCTTGGGGTCAGGGATGGTGATTCTCCCAGAAGTCCTTTATTGTTGAGAATAGTTTTCACTATCCTGGGTTTCTTATTATTCCCTATGAATTTGCAAATTGCTCTTTCTAACTCTGTGAAGAACAGAGTAGGAATATTGATGGGGATTGCTGGTGGGATTCCAATCTGGTACAACCACTCTGGAAATCAGTTTGGGGTTTCCTCAGAAAATTGGATATACTACTACAAGAGGACCCAGCAATACCTCTTTTGGGCCTATATCCAGAAGATGGTCCAACATGTAATAAGGACACATGCTCCACTATGTTCATAGCAGTGTTATTGATAATAGCCAGAAGCTGGAAAGAACCCAATTGTCCCTCAACAGAGGAATGGATACAGAAAATGTTATACATTTATACCATGGAATACTACTCAGCTGTAAAAAACAATGAATTTATGAAATTCTTAGGGAAATTGATGGATCTGGAGGACAGCATCCTGAGTGAGTTAACCCAATCACAAAAAAACACACATGATATGCATTCAATGATAAGTGGATATTAGTCCAGAAACTTGGAAAACCCAAGATAAAATCTACAAACCACTAGAAAACAAAAAAGAAGGAAGACAGAAGAGGGGATACTTCTATCCTTCTTAGAAGGGGAACAAAATACCCATGGGAGGAGTTGCAGAGACAAAGTGTGGAGCAGAGACTAAAGTAAGGACAATCCAGAGACTGTCCCACCTGGGGATCCCTCCCGTATACAATCACCAAACCCAGGCAATATTGTGGATTCCAACAAGTGATAGCTGACAGGAGTCTGATATATTTGTCTGCTTAGATGCTCTGCCAGTACTGACAAACAAAGAAGTGGAGGCTCATAGCCATGCATTAGACTGAGCACAAGGTCCCTAATGAATGACCTAGAGAAAGGCCCTTAGGAGTAGAAGGAGTTTGCAGCCACATAGAAGGAACAAGAATATGAACTAACCAGTATACCACAGAGCTCCCAGGGACTAAACCACCAAACAAAGAGTACACATGGTGGGACTCATGGCTCCAGCTTCATAAGTAGCAGAGGATGGCCTAGTTGTTCATCAATGGAAGGAGAGGCCCCTGGTCCTATGAAGAGTCTATACCCAAGTGTTGGGGAATGCCAAGGCCAGAAAGCAGGAGAGGGTGTGTTGGAGAGCAGGGGGAGGGTGAGAGAATTGTTTTTTTTTTCCCCAAGGAAAGGGGATGACATTTGAAATGTAAATAAAGAAAATACTTAATAAAAATAAATAAATAAATAAATAAATAATAGTAAAAATGGTCATCATGCCCAAAGCAATCTCCAGATTCAATGCAATCCTCATCAAAATTCCAGCTCAATTCTTCACAAAGTTGGAAAGAGCAATTTGCAAATTCATTTGCAATAACAACATCCCAGGATAGGAAAAACTATTCTCAACTTCACAGGAATCACTATTCCTGACCTCAAGCTGTACTATAGAACAATAGCGAAAAAAAACTACATGGCATTGGTACAGAGACAGGCAGGAAGATTAATTGAATAGAATTGAAGACCCAGCAATGAACCCATGGATATATAGTCACTTGATCTTTGACAAAGGAGCTAAAACCATCCAGTGCAAAAAAGACTGCATTTTTAACAAATGATGCTGGTTCAACTAGTGGTCAGCACGTAGAAGAATGCAAATGGGCACATTCTTATCTCCTTGTACAAAGCTCAAGTCCAAGTGGATTAAGGACCTCCACATAAAGCCAGATTCACTGAAATTTACAGAAAAGAAAGTGGAGAAGAGCTTCAAACATGTAGGCACAGGGGAAAAGTTTCTGAAGAGAAAACACCAATGCTATAAGATCAAGAACCAATAAATGGGACCTCATAAAATCGCACAGCTTCTGTAAGGCAAAGGACACTGTAAATAAGACAAAAAGGCAACCAACAGATTGGGAAAGAATCTTTGCCAACCCTATATCCAATAGAGGGCTAATATCCAATATATACAAAGAACTCAAGAAATTAAGATTTCCAGAGAATCAAATAACCCCTTTAAAAATGGAGTACAGAACTAAACAATGAATTCTCAATTGAGGGATAGAAAATGGCTTAGAAACACTTAAAGAAGTGTTCAACTTCCTTTGACATCAGGAAATGCAAATCAAAACAAGCAAACAACCATGAGATTCCACCTCACACTAGTCAGAATGACTAGGATCAAAAGCTCAGGTAACAGCACATGCTGGCAAGGATGAGGAGAAAGAGGAACACTCTTGCACTGCTGGTGGGAATGCAAGCTGGTACAACCACTCTAGGAATCAGTTTGTTGGTTCCTCAGAAAATTTGACTTAGTACTACCAGAGGATCCAACTATACCACTCCTGGGCATATACATAAAAGATGCTCCAATATGTAATAAGAACACATGTTCCACTATGTTCATAGCAGTGTTATTTTTAATAACCAGGAGCTGGAAAGAACCCAGATGCTCTTAAACAGAAGAATGGATACAGAAAATGTGGTATACTTACAAAATGGAGTACTATTCAGCTATTAAAAACGATGAATTCATGAAGTTCTTGGGCAATTTGGATAGAACTAGAAAATATCATCCATAGTTGAGGTAAACCAATCATAAAAGAAAACACATGGTATGCACTAATAAGTGGTAATTATCTCAAAAGCTTCAAATAACCAGGATACAATTCACAGACAACATGAAGCTCAATAAGAAGAAAGACCAAAATTGAGTGCTTCGGTCATTCTTAGAAGGAGAAGAAAATACTCACAGGAGAAAATATGGAGATAAAGTGTAGAGCAGAGACTAAAGGAAAGACCACCCAGAGACTGTCCCACCTGAGGATTCATCCCATATACTGTTACCAAACCCAGACACTATTGTGGATGCCAAGAAGTGCATGCTGAAAGGAGCCTGATTTGGCTGTCTCCTGAGAAGCCCTGCCAGAGCATTACAAATATAGAGGTGGATGTTAGCATTCAATCATTGTACTGATCTCATTTTGCTAATAGAGAATTTAGAGAAGGGACTGAAGGAGTTGAAGGGGTTTGCAAACCCATGAGAAGAACAACCATATCAACCAACCAGACCCCCCCCCTCGAACTCCCAGGGATTAAACCATCAAAAAAGGAGTTACATGGCCCCAACTGCATATGTAGTAGAGGATGGCCTTGTCATGCAGCAATGGAAGGTCCTTGGTCCTATGATGGCTAGATACATGGCCCAGTGTAGGGGAATGGAGGGTAGGGAGGTGGGAGTGGTAGGTGGGTGGTGGAACACCCTCATAGAAGCAAGGGGAGGGAGGATATGATAGAGAGCTCCTAGATCTGATAAACAACTTCAGCAAAGTAGCTGGATATAAAATTGACTCAAGCAAATCAGAGGCCTTCCTCTACACAAAGGATAAACAGGCAGAGAAAGAAATTAGGGAAACAACACCCTTCACAATAGTTACAAATAATATAAAATACCTCAGTGTAACTCTAACTAAGCAAGTAAAAGATCTGTTTGACAAGAACTTCAAGTCTCTGAAGAAGGAAATCGAAGAAGATCTCAGAAGATGGAAAGATCTCCCATGCTTATGGATTGGCAGAATTAATATAGCAAAAATGGCCATCTTACCAAAGGCAATCTACAGATTCAATGCAATCCCCATCAAAATTCTAACTCAATTCTTCACAGACTTAGAAAGAGCAATTTGCAAATTCATCTGGAAGAACAAAAGACCCCGGATAGCCAAAACTATTCTCAACAATGCAGGTACCTCTGGTGGAATCACCATCCCGGTCCTTAAGCTGTACTACAGAGCAATTGTGATAAAAACTGCATTGTATTGGTACAGTGACAGGCAGGTAGCTCAATGGAACAGAATTGAAGACCCAGAAATGAACCCATGCACCCATGGTCACTTGATGTTTGACAAAGGAGCTAAAACCATCCAATAGAAAAAAAAGACAGCATTTTCAACAGATGGTGCTGACTCAACTGGTGGTTAACATGTAGAAAAGTGCAAATTGATCCATTCCTTTCTCCTTGTACAAAGCTCAAGTCCAAGTGGATCAGCGACCTCCATATCAAATCAGATACATTGAAACTAATAGAAAAGGAAGTGGGGAAGAACCTCGAGCAAATAGGCACAGGGGAAAATTTCCTGAAGAGAACCCCAATAGCTTCTGCTCTAAGATCAAGAATTGACAAATGGGACCTCATAAAGTTGCAAAGCTTCTGTAAGGCAAAAGACACTGTCAATAGGACAAAACGGCAAACAAAAAATTGTGAAAAGATCTTTACCAATTCTATATTTGATAGAGGGCTAATATCCAATGTATACAAAGAACTCAAGAAGTTAGACTCCTGAAAACCAAATAACCCTATTAAAAATGAGGTACAGAGCTAAACATAGAATTCTCAACTGATGAATATCGAATGGCTGAGAAGCACCTAAAGATATCTTCAACATCCTTAGTCATCAGGGAAATGCAAATCAAAACAACTCTGAGATTCCACCTCACACCAGTCAGATTGGGTAGGATAAAAGACTCAGGTGACAGCAGATGCTGGAGAGGTTGTGGAGAAAGAGAAACACTCCTTCATTGCTGGTGGGATTGCAAACTGGAACAACCACTCTGGAAATCAGTGTGGCGGTTCCACCGGAAATTGGACATAGTTCTACCAGAGGACCCAGATATATCACTCCTGAGCATATACCCAAAAGATGCTCCAACATGTAGTAAGGACACATGCTCCACTATGTTCATAGCAGCATTATTTATAATAGCCAGAAACTGGAAACAACCCACATGTCCCTCAACAGAGGAATGGATACAGAAAGTGTGGTACATCTACACAATGGAGTACTACTCAGCTATTAAAAACAATGAATTTATGAAATTCTTAGGGAAATGGATGGATATGGGAATATCATCCTGAGTGAGGTAACCCAATCACAAAAGAACACACATGGTATGCACTCTCTGATAAGTGGTTATTAGCCCAGAAGTTTGGAATACAGGAGGAACAACCCACAAAGCACAAGAAACTTAGAAGAAGGAAGACCAAAAGGTGGACATTTCATTCCTTCTTAAAAGGAGGAACAAAATACCCATGGAAGGAGTTGCAGAAATTAACTATGGAAGTGAGACTGAAGGAAGGACAAGCCAGCCTAAATATAGCTATCTCCTGAGAGGCTCTGACAATACCTGACTAATACAGATGTAGAGGCTCACAGCCATCCATTGAACTGAGTACATGGTCCCCAATGAAGGAGTTCAAGAAAGGACCTATGGAGCTGAAGCATTTGCAGCCCCTTAGGACGAACAACAATATGAACTAACTAGTGCCCTCAGAGCTCCCAGGAACCCAACCACCAACCAAGGACTATACATGGTAGGACTGATTGTTCTGGCAGCATGTGTATAGTAGAGGATTGCAAATTCGATCATCAATAGGAGGAGAGGACCTTGGCCTTGTGAAGGTTCTGTGCCCCAGTGTAGGGGAATGCCAGGGCCAATAAGTGGGAGAGGGTGGAGTGGCAGGCATGGGGAGGAGGAAGGCAACAGGGGTTTGTTCTTGTTGTTTTTGTTTGTTTGTTTGTTTGTCTTTTGGAGAGGAACCTGGGAAGGGAGAAATTTACATGTAAATAAAGAAAATATCTAATAAAAAAAAAAGAAAAAAATTCCAACTCAATTCTTCACAGGGAATTTAAGAGCAAGTTACAGTTTCATCAGGAATAACAAAATACCCAGGATAATGAAAAATATTCTCAACAATAAAAGAACTTTTAGGAAAATCACTATGCCTGATCTCAACCTTTACTATAGAGCCATGTCATAAAACCTGCATGGTATTGGTACAGGTTCAGACAGAACAATTGAATAAAATTGAAGACCCAGAAATAAACCCACACTCCTATGCACACATGCACTTTGACAAAGAAGCCAGAACATCCAGCAGAAAAAAGACAGCATTTTTAACAAATGGTGTGGGTTCAACTGTCAGACAACATGTAAAAGATGCAAATTGATCTATTTTTGTCTCCATGTAAAAAGCTCAAGTCCAAGTGAATCAAAGGCCTCTATGTAAAACCAGATACATTGATTCCGTTAGGAAAAACAGTGGAGAAGAAACTAGAACACATCAGAACAGGGGAAACTTTCCTGACCAGAACACCAACTGCTAAGGCTCTGAGAAAAACATTTCACAAATGTGACCATATAAAACTTAAAAGTTCAATGGATGGATGTGAGCCTCTACTTCTGTATTAGTGAGGCACTGGCAAAGCCTCTTGGGAGACAAGTATATCAGGTTCCTGTCAGCCAGCACTTGCTGCCATCCACAATAGTGTCTGAGTTTAGTGATTGTATATGGGAAGGAATCCCAGGTGGGGCAGCCTCTGGCAGCCTCATAGGTGAAACAACAATATGAACTAACCTATACCCTCAGAGCTCCCAGGGACTAAACCACCAAACAAAGAGTACACGTGGTGGGACTCATGGCTCCAACTGCATTTGTAGCAGAGGATGGCCTAGTTGTTCATCAATGGGAGGAGAGGTCCTTGGTCCTATGAAGAGTCTATACCCAATATTGGGGAATGCCAAGGCCAGGAAGCAGGAGAGGAGGAGGGAATAGGGTTTTTTTTCTGGATGGGAAATCTGGAAAGGGGATATCATTTGAAATGTAAATAAAGAAAATGAACAACAATATGAACTAACTAGTACCCTCAGAGCTCCTAGGGACTAAACTACCTACCAAGGAGTACACATGGTGAGACTGATTGCTCCAGCAGCATGTGTTGAGTAGAGGATGGCTAAGTTGATCATCAATAGGAGGAAAGGTTCTGTGCCCCAGTATAGTGGAATGCCAGGGCCAGTAAGAGGGAGAGGGTTGGGTGGCAAGCAGGGGGAGAGGGGAGGGAATAGGGATTTTTTCTTGTTGTTTTTTGTTTTTTGTTTTTTGGAGGGGAAACTGGGAAAGGAGAAATCATATGACATGTAAATAAAGAAAATATCTAATAAAAAAAAGACCCATAAAAGAACTGAAAGGTTTCTGTAAAGCAAAGTACACTGCCATTAGGACAAAACTACAACCTACTAATTGGGAAAAGATACTTACCAACCCTACATCTGATAGAGGGATAATATCCAAATACACAAAGATCTCAAGAAGTTAGACTCCAGAGAAGTAAATAACCCTGTTAAAAATGGGATAGAGAGCTAAAGGACACTTAACTGATGAAACTCAAATGTCTGAGAAGCACCAAAAGAATTGTTCCTTAGTCATCAGGGAAATGCAAATTAAAACTCTCTAAGATCCCACCTCACACCAATTCAAATGGGTAAGATTAAAATCTCTGGTGACAGTTGATGCTCCAGAGGATGTGGAGAAAAAAGAACACTCTTATATTTCTGGTAGGATTGCAAGCTGGTAAAATCCACCTTGAAAATCAATCTGGTGATTTCTCAAAAAATTGGAAATAGTTCTACCTGAAGACCTAGCTGTACGACTACTGGTCATATACCCAAAAGATACTCCAGTATATAACAAGAAAATGTGCTCTGCTACATTCATAGCAGTTTTATTTATACTAGCCAGAAGCTGGAAGCAATTCATAATCCCTGAATGGAAGAATGGATACAGGAAATGTGATACAGTTACACAAAGGAGTACTACTCAGCTATTAAAAACAATGATTTCATAACATTTGCAGGAAAATGGATAGAACTATAAAATACCATCCTGAGATAGGTAACTCAGACACAAAAGGACACACATGGTATGTATTAACCGGTAAGTGAATTTTTTTTTTTTGTATTTTCTTTATTTACACGTACATTTCCCCTTCCCATTTTCTCCTCCAAAACAAACAAACAAACAAACAAACAAACAAAAACAAGAACAAACCCCTTTTGCCTCCCCCCTCCCTAAAGCTCAGAATACAACTCACAGAGCATATGAAGCTTAAGAAGAAGGAAGTTCAAAATGCAGATGCTTCAATTCTACTTAGAAGGGGGAACAAAATATTCACTGGTGATAGAGGGAGTGAGGGAGATAGAAGGAGGGACCTGAGAGGATCTGAGGAGAGGAAAGGAAAAAAGATGCCAGGATCATGTATGAGAAGAGACAGGAAAGAAATATAGAGGGTCAGGAAATGCATAGACATACACAGCAGCAGTGGTTGGGGAACTGGGGTTAGCCCAATAGAAAATCCCAGATGCCATGGAAGCAAGATATTCCCAGAATTCAACAGGGTTGACATTAGCCAAAATACCCAACAAAGGAAAGATAGAACCTGTAGAGACTACCTCCAATAAATAGGCATGGCCCCCAGTTGAGGGATGGGATCACCCACACATCTCAAAATTTTAAAGCCACAAATTGTTCCTATCCAAAGGAAATGCAGGGACAAAAAAATGGATCAGAGATTGAAGGAAAGGCAATTCACAGACTGCCCCACCTAGACATCTATCCCATCTGCAGACACCAAACCCTGACACTATTGCTAATGCCAAGAAGTGCTTGCTGACAGGATTCTGATATACCTGTCCCCTGAGAGGCTCTGCAAGCACCTGACTAATACAGTTGCAGATACAGTCAACCATTGGACTGAGCCCAGGGACCCCAATGCAAGAGTTAGGGGAAGAACTGAAGGAGCTGAAGAGGATTGCAATTCCATAGGAAGAGCAACAGTATCAAGAACAACCAGACCCTCCAGAGATCTCAGGGAGTAAACCAACAACCAGAGTATACATGGATGGGTTCATGGCTCCATCTGCATAAGTAGCAGAGAATTGCCTTGTCTAGTATCAATGGGAGGGGAGGACATTCATCCTGTGGAGGTTTGATGCCTCAGGGTAGGGGGATGGTAGATGAGTGAGGTGTTGGGGGGGATGAGCACCCTCTTTAGGACACAGGGGAGGAGAGACAAAGATGGGATAGGAGTTGGTGGAGGAGAGACCGGGAAGGGGGAAAACATTTGAGATGTAATAAATAAAATAACCAATAAAAATTAAATTCATCCATAAAAAGACATAGGGTAACAGAATGAATGCAAAAGAGGACTCATCATCCACTGCATACAAGAAACATATTTAAACATCAAAGATAGACATTACTTAAAAGTCAAGGGCTAGGAAATAATTTTACAAGCAAATGGACATAAGAAGCAAGCAAATGTAGTGATTTTATTATCTGGCAAAACAGATTTCAGACAAAAACTAATCAATAGAAATAGTGGTCACGTCATGCTCATCAAAGGAAAAAAAATCCTCCAAGATGACACTTCAATTCTTAACATCTACACTTCAAATGCAAAGGTGTCCACATTTGTAAAAGAAACATTCCTAAAGTTTAAATCACAGATTAAACCTCACGCATTGATAGCAGAAGACTGCAATACCCCACTCTCACAAAAAGGCCCACCATCAAGCTTGACCTCTGGATTGCAGTCCACAAAAGGAATAGAAACTCTATAGAGAAACCAAAAGATCAACTAACCTCGAGCCTTGGAGCTCTCAGAGACTGAACTACTAACCAAAGGGCACACACAGGCTGGACCTATGCCTCCCCACTCACATGTAGCAGATGTGAGGCTTGGTCTTCATGTGGGTCCTGAATGAACTGGAATGAGAGCTATCCTAAAAGCTGATGCCTTTATGTGCGATATGTTCTTCTAGCTGGGCTGCCTTGTCTGGCATCAGTAGGAGAGGATGCACTTAGCTTCACAGACAATTGTTACACCAAGGTAGAAGGAAATGGGTGAGTGGGGGCTCAGAGAAGAAGGAAAGGGAATATAAGGGAAGGATTGCTGGAGGGAGTGTCCAGGAAGGGGCAGGGAACAGGATGTACTACTACTACTACTACTACTACTACTACTACTACTACTACTACTA
>JADRCD010206971.1:10058-24106 GCA_019843815.1 Montemys delectorum
CTCTCTCTCTCTCTCTCTCTCTCTCTCTCTCTCTCTCTCTCTCTCTCCTTCCTCTCCTTTCCTTCTCTCCACTCAACTAGCATATTTCCCCTTCCTACAATAAAATAACTCATTCATACATTGCCTCCTTTTAATTAAGGTGCCGTGCAGCAAGCAGGTCAACCCCGGGAGGAGAGAGAGAGACCTGGGCCTCACCACCAAGGCCCCCAGCCACCCTAGGAGGGAGAGAGACTCGGGCCTCAGCACCAGGGTCCCCTGCCACCCAGGGAGAGAGAGCCTCAGCAGGCCAGGCCTGGGCCACAACCCAGGCCCCCCTTCACCTCCTTGAATAGCACTCAGGACCAGATCACACCATGACTCCTTCATCCCAACCCTTTCACCAGTCAAACCCCATCATCAGACTGTGCTGCCCAGGTAAAGTACAGGGCCTGCTCTCCCACTCTAATGACCTCAAGGCCATCTCTCCAGCCTGCTGTAGGTGACAAGAGGCAAGGAGGGATGTATCTTTCCCTTGCCCATGCCATTGTACTGCAGAAAAGTGGCAGAGCTAGAGCTCTCCCATGCTCATGCCCTCTGGCAGGCTCACCTCTACCCCTACCACTAGGGTCAGCTCTACTCTGCTACCATGGGAGATTCAGGGTCTGCTCTCCCTGGTGCTGGACCTGAAGGAAGGGTATCCTTCCTTTGTCTACACCACACAGGAAATGAGTAGTGGGGCCAGCTTTCCCAAGATGCCCAGGTGAGGGTTGGGGTCAGTTCGGCACAGCCTTTAGGCATCAGCCCAGACCACAGACATATCGCTGGCCTTTTGGGTAACAGATCTCTGCTGCTGCAGTGACATGGACTCAAACATAGTTCACAGTGGCAGCACAGGCCAGAACGCCACCATGGTCCCAGGTGGCATCATTGGCTACTCACATCAAGCTGTTCCTTATTACCCTCAAGTCTCCAGGTCTCCCTCTCTCCATTGTGCTAACACCCTTCTGTTTCTCTTTCTCTTCCATTTCTCCACCACTTACTTGCTCCTCTTAGTAGCACCTAGGGTCTCTGAATGTCTGGGATCATCTCAGGCACAGTCTCTGGAGCGCTGAGCCCCACTCACACATTATGGTGCTGGGCAGGGGCCATCTCTGACATGGTCTGCCCCCAAGCACTGGACTGATGATGGTCCTCTCATGCTAGGTCCCTGTCCAGGCCCCAAAGTGCTGGTTGCCTCTGGCTTGGTCCTTACCAAGCCTGCCTGAGTGGCCTCATGTGAGAGTTCTCTGTCTCATGGTCACTTCAGCTCCGGTCCATGGTCCCAGATGAGTTTCATCTAATCTCTAGTTCACTCCCCATCTGAGCCTCCCTGGCACAAAACTGATAGTCATCTCAGGCCCACTTTTTTCAAGGAATGATAGGCTACTAGTCAAATGTTCATAGATCAGAACACTGAGCATAGACGTAGCCTCTGAGCTATGTGGCATGCACATGTGACACAGCAGCCACATTTGCAACACCTCTGGAGGCAGGTCTTCCTATACTATTAATCTACAAAACCCATGGAAGAGAACAGTATGTACAAGGCTGTCCAGCAGCCATGTAAAACTTGGGGTATCTCTGAGACAACATACGGTGTGGGTTAAAGGCAATTAAAATCATATTTTCATGAGACCTGAAGTTCTAACTTACACTTGCTGAAAATCCTAGATTAAAAAAAATAAAAAATAAAAAACTAGCAAAAGGAGGTAGGTAGTTAGTCCATTTTTCCTAGACATAATGGTCCAGTGAAAAGAATTGTTGGCTTATGAAACAGACAGGTACAGGTCACATGTGTGAAAAGAGACAAGAGTTTCACACCATTACTTTTGCAAAACCAAATGGGACTCAGTGCTACAGAGGGTATCTCCTTGCCTTAATGCTCTATCGTTGTCATCTTAAAATCCTCAATAATTTTAAGCAAAGATCCTACATTGGTTTGAAGGAAAGTGACCCAAATAGGCTAATAGGAAGTGACACTAATAGGAGATGTGACCTTGTTGAAGTAGTTGTGGCCTTGTTGTAGAAAATGTGTCACTCAGGGTAGTCGTTGAGATTTCACTTGTTCAAGCCAGGCCCAGTGTCATTCTCTCTTTCTACTGCCTTCAGATCCACACGTAGAACTCTGTTACTTCTTCAGCATCTATCTGCCTGTACACCACTATACTTCTTGCCATGATGATAAGGGACTAAACCTCTGAACTGCAACCCAGCCCCAATTAAATGTTTGCCTTTGTAATAGTTGCCATGGTTATAGTATCTCTTCACAGCAATAGAAACCCTAAGACAAGTCTCTATATTTTCATTTTATACTGACATTTCAAGACCTCTAGGTAGTACTTTTTCACTACCAATAGTAAATTCCAATACCTACTTCACAAGTCAGTATGAAATATTCACATTGAGCATTCACCAAGAAACCTGGCAAACAGAACTTAGAAAATTTTTCAAAGACTAAAAAAAACCCTTAAATATAATATACTTTAAAACTTGTGATATGGTGTGTGTGTCAAAAACTATTTCAAGGAGGAGAAAGAGAAAAAGCAACTAAGATGGTGCTTCCTAAAATGTCTATCTCCCTAACAGTAGTGTGTTGTATATATTGTAATCCTTCTCTTACTCAATCTCCTGGAAATTTAGAGTTCAAAATCATTCTGAAGTTTCTTGACAAAATATCCTAACAAACCATAATTTTAAAAGGTTGTATTTTTGCTTGCAGTTTAAGGATATAGTTCTTAATGGTAGAGAAGTTATGCTGGAAGGATCTTGAAGTATCTGGTCACATTATATCCATAGCCAGGAAAGATGGATTTTCATGAATAGCTTCTGCTTTTATTTGGTGTAAGAATACAGCCATGGATTAGTGCTTCCAGAGTTAGGATGATCCTAACCATCCCAATTACCTACGCTATACTATTCCTTATAGGCATGCCCAGATATTTACCTAATCTAGATTAGCCTTCGCAGGCATGCTCACAGGCTTGTCTGATAAATGATTATAGATTCTGTTAAATTAAATATAATTATTAACTATCAGAGAAGGTCAATAAAATTCAAACTTACCATTTAATTATTTGGAAAATACACCAACTCTTTTGAACTGCAGCATTCTAATGAATGCACAGTGAACAGAGAAGTAAGGTGTTAGTAATGTGATAGCATCTTTGGAACTTCATTAAGTCTTGGAGAGAATATTGGTATGTCTTAATTTTATGTTAGACATATGAGCTATTTCTTTTTTTTTCCTTTTTTCTTCTTTCTTTTTCTTTTTTTTCTTCTTTTTCTTCTTTTTTCTAATAATGAGTCATGAGGGTATTGGTCAGCCATGAGCAGTTGGTTACTAGAATCTGCATCTTTGCTTGCCAGCTTATGTCTTTTTAGTTATTCTGTCTCTGCAAGTTACACAGTGTGACATAAATTACCTTGAACAAGAGAAAGATAAACAAATATGTATAACTTTTAGTTTTTACAAAGCCTACTTTTAAGGATGGTTCTTAAATGCTCTAACTACCCTTCTTGCCCCCCCCCCCATCTACCAGAGGTAGGTAGTAGAAAAGAAAGAATATTGGAGGGAAGGAGAAGAAGAAGGGGATCCATCATATCTAGAGAAGGAGAAGAAAGATGAAATGCCTGAGAAAGTCCAGGACAGATAACATAGCCGCCATGTAGGAGCTGTGGGATAGCAGCCCCATGACTGGGTCCAGGACAAAAAAGATGGAATATAGATTTAGTAAATAATAACTCTAGAATATCAGAGGGAGGTATATTAGCGAAGTGGAGATGAGGAAGTGACCCAGCCATTGAACTGTTTTAGGCATATCAAAATATAAAGGCTGTGTGTGTTTGTGTCTTTCACTCAGGAACACAGAACATTGAAATGGGTAGCAAGGAACACAGCACCACCAGGATCTACTGAAGTATTTAATTTGGTACTACTACATGTGTACATACATGTGTACAAACAATAATTTAAAGCTATATCTGCTAGATTTTATTTTAGAAATCTGTTTTTCCTATCATCTGTTTCAAACCAAGTTGGCCTCTTCAGTAGCAACTTAATGTTCCTTTAAATATTAATGTTATTTCAAATTATCCTGCTGGGTTTTAGTTAATGCTTAATGAATAATATGTCATTTTTAAATCACTTTTGCAGGAAAGGAAGTTAAATTTTGAGACACTTTTTCCCAATGAGACTTCAATAAAATTATCAATTCACAACAACAAAAATATTTTAATATTTACAGATTAACCATGTGTTTTCAACTATCTGTGCACACTTGTAATCAATTACTTTTGCTGGAAAAAATAAAGACAATGAAATAAACAAGAAAATATAGTATAATCTTAACATCAGGAGAAGCCCACTCAAAGGAAGAGGGACATTCTTTGCACTCTCCTTGCAAGTTACACCAACATAAAAACACACAGTTCAACAACAACACAATTATTGTCCTGATGATCTGGGTGGGTGTTCAGTAGGTAAGTAAAGGGGAAAGAACAGGTAATTCTTGAAATAGAACATCAATAGCTATGTGCTGAGACAAGGTCAGAGGAAGCACCAAGGCTGTGTGGTCCGTGAGAAGTTATTGAAGAATATTATGACCAGGAAAGTAAGAATGTCAGACTGCATTTCAGAAAGATTAACCAGCAGAAGTATATATTACTCATGGTAAGAATCAAGAAAGTTAGTGGTAATTAAAATAATGCAAGAAATTCATGAGAGTCTATTAAGTCCCATTTTGGCTCTGGTTTTGGACTTGGAAAAAAACGCAAGCCTGGCTGGAGTTTTGAGACCGATCTCAGTCACTTCTATATTGGGGTGACTCAGCAAGACCTGTTTGGCCCTTCCTCTGCCCTGCCATTGCTGAGGCAGAGCTTCACCAATGGCCCTGTCAGTAACCTCATACCCTCTATCAACTTTCTCTGACTACTACCACCAAAAATCCCCCTCCTTATGTTCCAAACTTATATAAGTGAGAGACTGATGCCATAAAATTGAGTTCCTGTTTCTATAAGACTCCTGGCTCAGTGTGTTTCTTTTGGACTGTAGACACTCGCCATCACTCAGCTCCAGAGAGACCCCAGGGCAGGACAGGGACCTCTCTCCTCTGGCCTAGACCTGCTGGCAAGGAGCCCGCAAGGGTCTAAATGTGCATATCAGTTGAAAAGATGAAACATTCTATGTTCCAAATGCAATGGCATCTATATTCATAAAAGAAACTTTACTAAAGCTCAAAGCACACATTGCACTGCACATAATAATAGTGGGAGATTTCAACACCCCACTCTCTGCAATGGACAGATCATGGAAACAGAAACTAAACAGAGATACAGTGAAACTAACAGAAGTTAAGAAACAGATGGATTTAACATATATCTATAGAACATTTTGTCCTAAAACAAAAGGATATAACTTCTTCCCAGCACCTTACGGTACCTGCTCCAAAACTGAACATATAATCAGTCACAAAACAGGCCTCAACAGATTCAAGAAGATTGAAATAATTCCTTGCAATCTATCAGATCACCATGGACTAAGGCTGTTCCTCAATAACAATATAAACAATAGAAAGCCCACATACATGTGGAAACTTAAAACTCTACTCAATGATAACTTGGTTAAGGAAGAAATAAATTAAAGACCTTTTAGAGTTTAATGAAAATGAAGCTACAACATACCCAAACTTATGGCACACAATGAAAGCAGTCCTAAGAGGAAAACTCATGGCTCCAAGTGCCTCCAAAAAGAAACTGGACAGAGCATACACCAGTAATTTGACAGCACATGTGAAAGCTCTAGAATGAAAAGAAGCAACTTCACCCAAGAGAAGTAGAAGGCAGGAAATAATCAAACTCAGGGCTGAAATCAACCAAGTGGAAACAAAAAGAACTATACAAAGAATCAAGCAAACCAGGAGCTAGTTCTTTGAGAAAAATCAACAAAATAGATAAATCCTTAGCCAGACTAACTAGAAGGGCACAGAGACATTATCCTAATTAGCAAGATCAGAAATGAAAAGGGAGACATAACAACAGACACTGAGGAAATCCAAAAAAACCATGAGATCCTACTACAAAAGCCTATACTCAACAAAAGTGGAAAACCTGGATGAAATGGACAATTTTTAGACAGATACCAGGTACCAAAATTAATTCAAGATCAGATAAATGATCAAAACAGTTACTTATCCCCTAAAGAAATAGAAACAGTCATTAATAGTCTCCCAACCAATAAAAGTCCAGGACTAGGTAGGTTTAGTGCAGAGTTTTATCAGACATTCAAAGAAAACCTAATTATCAATACTTCTCAAACTATTCCACAAAATAGAAACAGAAGGTACTCTACCCAATTTTTTCTATGAAGTCACAGAGAGACCTGCAGGATTAGTATAGTAAAAAATGGCCATCTTGCTTAAAGCAATCTACAGATTCAATATAATGCCCATAAAAATTCCAACTCAATTCTTCACAGAGTTTGAAAGAGCAATTTGCAAATTCATCTGGAATAACAAAAATCCTAAGATAGTGAAAACTATTCTCAACAATAAAAGGACTTCTGGTAGAGTCACCATCTGACCTTAAGCTGAACATATTAAGAGAAAACATATCTTATAATATGTTCTTATACAATCATGAAAATGTAAGGAGGAAATAATTCCTGGACCAAGACTTAAGGGAAAGTCAAGAGGTCAAGAAAATGAACCCAGGGAAGAGTCTGAGCTATTTCTTACTCAAAACCTGCTATAGTGACTTTGGGGTAATCCTGAGATGTCAGAGGACATCAGTTCAATGATCAAAGAATAAATGTTTGTAAAAACCTGAGAAAAGAGCTTTATTAACATTAGAATGAATAGAATTCTAGAAGGGATTAGCATGCTCCTACAGGTAGGAGTAAAATGTCATGTATTACTTATATCTGAGTACTTATAACCACTGTAATGAAGAGAACAGCTTAATGGGAAGGGTTGCTTATTTTGACAACCAATGTCAGAGATCTTAGTTTATATTCTCTGTCTGTACTGATTCTAGACCCATGGGGAAACAAGACAATGATAGCAAGAACATTTGGTGGGGGTTCTTTACCATGTGAGAGATGGGAATCAGAGACTGGAAAATATATAGGCCCCAAGGACATGTCCCAGTTTGTGATCCACTTCTCTAGCAAGATCCTACATCCTAAAGTTTCCAGAACCATCCTAAATTGAGTTACCAACTGAGGAACAGGCCTCATGATCCCTCCAAGGGAACATTTCTATCCAAATCATAGCACTTTCCCTAGTGGTAACATGAAACTGGAAACACAATCAACATCTCTACTCCTAAACATTAGTAGAAAGCCAATTGGATGCTTCAATGCATAAAACCTAACAAGCTAATTTCTACCGCCTGACCCCATATGATGGAATAAGGGAACTTCTACAAGTTGTCTTCTGACCTCTAAACCAGGCTAGGGAATGTAAGTGTGCACAACACATGTACATAACAAATAAGTAAATAAATAAATAAATAAATAAATAAATGTCAAAAACTGTTAATAGAATTTGTTATCATCAAAGATTCTTAAAGGTAACCAAAGATGTTACAATTATATATTCTTTGCTATAATTTTAAAATAATCTAATTTGGAATCATAGCAAAATATGCCATATACATGAATTTGCTATATGGCAACCCATCTTACTATAGAAGGCAAAACCAGTCTATTTAATTAATGCAAGCATTTGACATTTACATACAAATTCATGTTATGTGACCCTAAGTATAATAATATTAATTGAAATTTATTTTACAATTGTTTATTTTTATTTTAAGTAAAACATGAAAATTAATCTAGTAAGCCAATACCTCTAGATAAACTAATTTCTTGAAAATACATTCTTGAGATGTAGTTCATAGCTGGAAAGTTATTTTCCTGTGTAATATTCTTTGTAGAAGGCCATGACAGTTTCTATAGTTTTATGCACCAAAATATTGTCTTGTGAAACTTGCTATGTTAAAGATCTTGCACATGGATCCCCTAATTGATTAAAATAATGAATAGAAGTCAATCACTGGGTGAGAAGGAGGAAGGTCTTCAGGGTTTGAAAGAGGAAAATGGAAGGCAGGAAAAGGAGGGAACTTTTGGTTGGTGGAAGCAAGGCCGACTTGATGGAGATGAGGTGGGGGTGGGGGTGGGGGTAGGGGTCGGGGTGGGGGTAGGGGGGATGGAAGGGCTGTTAGGTTGGGGGCAGGTGGATTCTGCCACTGGAAGATTTTTAACATAGAATAGTTGGAAAATTCCTAGCCTAGCAATTGTGTTATCTGTTGATTCTAAACTAAGATTGTCTGATGTTTTCTTTCTGAGGTGATTCAGCTGAGCTCCAGGGAAAGTTAACCATGGCAGAGCATGGGTTTGTGAGATTGCATCCCAGCCAGCCATAGAAATTTGGAAGTGCTGAGCAGGTTTGGCAGTAGCCAGTCCAAGGAAGGAGAAAGCTATCTAGGAGATCTAGAGAGGCCTTGGCATGGGGAACTATAGGTCACAGAATTGGTACCAGGCTTGGAACCGACCAAAACCACCAGCCAGTGCCTAGCCAGCAATAGTGTGTGTTGATTTTTAATAGTACACACTACAGGGACAGTCCTCAGTGCCCGATGAAACTGAGCAAATTTTAAGTGAAAGGTTTTCAGCTGACATATTTTTTATATAAATTAATCTTTACACCCCATATTCCATTCCCTGACACCTCCCACCATCCACTTTCTGATTGGTTCATATCCCATACCTCCTCTCCACCCCCTGTCTCTACATGGATGCCCCCCATCTCCCACCCCACCAGACTTCTAAACTCCCTTGGACCTCCAGTCTCTAGAGGGTTAGGTTCATCATCTCTGAATGAACACAGACCCAGAAGTCTTCTACTATATGTGTGTTGGAGGCCTTATACCAGCTGGTGTACACTGTCTGTTTGGTGGTCCAGTGTTTGAGAGATCTTGTGGGTCCAGATTAACAGAAACTGCTGGTCATCCTACAGGATCATCCTTCTCAGCTTCTTTCAGCCTTCCTTAATTCAAAAACGGGGGTCAGCTATTTCTGTCCATTGGTTGGGTGCAAATATCTGCATCTGACTCTTTCAGCTGCTTTTTGGGTCTTCCAGAGTGCAGTTATAATAGGTTCCTTTTTGTGAGCAGTCCTGTTACTGGACCTTTTCCTCAGGCTCCTCTCCATTTCCATCCCTGTAATTCTTTCAGACAGGAAAAATGGGTCAGAGATGTGACTGGATGGCAACCCATTCCTCACTTGATGTCCTGTCTTCCTGCTGGAAGTGGACTCTATACATCCCCTTTCCCTACTATCAGGCATTTCATCTAAGGTCCTTCCCTTTAAGTATCTGAGAGTCTCTTACCTCCCAGGTCTATGGTGCATTCTGGAGGATTCTCTCAACCTCCTGTTTCCTGAGGTTACCTGTTTATATTCTTTCTGCTGGTCCTCAGGGCTTCAGTCTTTTTCCTTCACCCAGTACCAGATCAGGCTCCCCTCTCTCCCCCACTATCCCCCCTCCACTTTCCCTCCGAAGTTCCTCCCTCTCTCCCCACTTGTGATTGCTTTCGTCTCTCTCCCAGTAGAACTGAGGCTTCCTCACTTGGGTGCTTCAGCTTGTTGAGTAAGATCTTTTTTATTTGTGCTTATGAATAATTATGGGATTAAAAAGTACAATATATTTAAATTTTGTTGCTTGTGGTAATTATATTTTATAAGCTTTCCATGAACAATAAATAAGCCACTCCAAGCCTTCATGCCTTCATTCTTAGGGGAAATAAAGGATTGTACTTCTGAGAGGCTCTGGTCACAGTTATATAAACTAATTCATACATGTATACACACACACACACACACACACACACACACACGTGTGTGTGTATACATATAAATACATATACATGATTTATTTCTTATTGTTTTTTTTTCATGATAGTGGTGGTATCAGCGCTAGTGGTTGTGTTAATGCTGCTGCTGCTGCTGCTGCTGGTGTGGTGGTGGTGGTGGTGGTGGTGGTGGTGGTGGTGGTGGTGGTGGTGGTGTTTCTAAAGGCCCTGCTGATCCTTAACAATGAAAAGCAAGAAACACTACTTCATGACTAGATTTTGCTGGCTTAACACATCTATTTAATCTATAAGGCACACCCTAGTCTTCTTGTGCTTAGGAACATTGGACATCACTTTTACTCCATTAATTAATTTATTTATTCACATTACATCCTGACCACAGTTGAACCTCTTCCCCCAGTTGCCCCTCATAGAACCCCTCCCCTATACCCTCGCTTTCTCTTCTGAGAAGGGGATTGCCCCCTTTTATCAACCCACCCTGTAACATCAAGTCACTACAGGACTGGGCACAAGGTCAGACAAAGCAACCTGGTTAGGAACAAAGTTCACAGGCAGGCAACAGACTCAGGGACACCCCAGCTTCTGTTGTTTGGAGATCATCATGACAAGCAAGCTGTTATACTACATATTTGTGAGGAGAGGGACTAGGTCCAACCCAGGTATGCTTTTTGGGTGATGGTTCTGGGAGCCCTCCACAATCCACATTAGTTTGACTCTGTTGGTCCTCCTGTAGAGTTTATGAGTATTCACAAGTGTGCAATAGTGCCACTGCACTCTGCCTAAAGTACATGGATGTTTACCAAAAGATTTTACTTAAAATGAGAATAAACTGTCCTATCTTTTTTATTTTGTCTTTTGTTTTTTTCTGTTTTCTTAATTAGATATTTTCTTTATTTACATTTCAAATGTTATCCCCTTTTCTCATTTCCCCTCTAAAAACTCTCTATCCCATGCCCCTCCCTCTGTTCACTAAGGCAACCACCCCCTGTCCTAGCATTCCCCTACACTGGGGCATTGAGCCTTCTCAAGACCAAGGGCCTCTCCTCCCATTGATGTCCAACAGCGTCATCCTCTGCTACATATGCAACTGGAGCTATGGGTTCCTCCATGTGTACTCTTCTGTTGTTGTTTTAGTTCCTGGGAGCTCTGAGGGTAATGGTTGGTTCGTGTTGTTGTTTCTCCTATTAGGCTACAAACCCCTTCACCCCATTGAATCCTTTCTCTAGCTTCTCCATTGGGGACCCTGTGTTTAGTTCAATGGTTGAATGCAAGCATCCCCCTCTGTATTTGTCAGGCACTGGCAGGGTCTCTCAGGAGACAACTGTATCAGGCTCCTGTCAGCAAGCACTTGTTGGCATCCACAATAGTGTCTGGGTTTGGTAACTATATGGGATGGATCCCCAGGTGGGGCAGTCTCTGGATGGTCTTTCCTTCAGTCTCTGTTCCACACTTTGTCTCTGTGTTTTCTTCCATGAGCATTTTGTTCCCCCTTCCAAGAAGGACAGAAGCACCCAAACTTTGGTCTTCATCCTTCTTGAGCTTCATGTGGTCTGTGAATTGTCTGTGAATTGTATCTTAGAGCACTCTTCAGATGGCCTTTCCTTCAGCCTCAGCTCTGCACTTTGTCCCTGTATTTCCATTAAACAGGAGCCCTTCCTGGTTAAGAATTTGGAGATGAGTGGGTGGCCCCATCTCCCAATGGGAGCCTTGCCTATTCTCTGGATATGGTCTGCTCAGGTTCTCTCTCCCCTTTGTTGGGCATTTCAGCTAATCTCATCCCTGTTGGATCCTGGAAGTCTCTTGTTTTCCTGGCATCTCAAAATTGCTGGTAGCTACCCCAAGTTCCCTATCCCCCTTTGCTGCATACTTCTGTTCAAATACCTGACCATCTATACATCATCATGGTCTTGCTGATACCTGATGTGTCCCCTTTTTTCAACCTTCTCCTCCTTTCTTCCTCTCAAGTCCCTCCAATCCTCTACCTCACATGAGTATTTTGTTCCCCCATCTAAGAAGGACTGAAGCATTCACATTTTAGTCTTCCTTCTTTTTAAGTTTCTTGCGCTTCACTTATTAGTGACTGCATACCATGTGTGTTCTTTTGTGACTGAGTTACCTCACTCAGGATGATATTTTCTAGTCCCATCCATTTGCCTGAGATTTTCATGAAGTCATTGTTTAATACCTGAGTAGTACTCCATTGTGTAAATGTATCACCTTTTCTGTATCCATTTGTCTGTTGAGGAACATCTATCAAGCTTCTGGCTATTATAAATAAGGCTGCTGTGAACATAGTGGAACATGTGTCCTTATTACACGTTGGAGCATCTTCTGTGTATATGCCCAGGAATGGTACTGCTGGTTCCTCGGGTAGTCTAATTGTCTGAGGAATCTCCAGACTGATTTCCAGAGTGGTTGTATGAACTTGTAATTACAACAACAATGGAAGAGTACTCCTCTTTCTCTACATTCTTGTCAGCATCTGCTGTCACCTGAGTTTTTGATTTTCACCATTCTGACTGGTGTGGGTAGAATCTCAGGGTCGTTTTGATTTGCATTTCCCTGATGAATAAGAATATTGAACATTTCTTTTAGTAGTTTCTCAACCATTCAATATTCCTTAGTTAAAAATTCTTTGTTTAGCTCCTTACCCCATTTTTATAATAGGATTATTTGAGTCTCTGGAGTCTAACTTCTTGAGTTCTTTGCACATATTGGATATTAGCACTCTATCAGATGTAGAGTTGATAAAGATCTTTTCCCAATCTGTTGATTGCAAGTTTGTCCTATTGACAGTGTCTTTTGTCTTACAGAAGCTTTGTGATTTTATGAGGTCCCATTTGTCAATTCTTGATCTTAGAGCATAAGCTATTGGTATTCTGTTCAGGAAATTTTCCCTTGTGCCTATGTGCTTGAGGCACTTCCCCACTTTCTTTTCTATTACTTTCAGTGTACCTGGTTTTATGTGGAAGTCCATGATCCACTTGAACTTGAGCTTTGTACAAGGAGATAAGAATGGATCAATGTGCACTCTTCTACATGCTGACCGCCAGTTGAACCAGCACCATTTGTTGAAAATGCTGTCTTTTTTCCTCCAGGTGGTTTTAGCTCCTTTGTCAAAGACCATAGGTGTGTGGGTTCATTTCTGGGTCTTCAAGACTATTCCATTGATCTACCTGCCTGTCATTGTACCAATAGCATGCAGTTTTTATCACTATTGCTTTGTAATACAACTTGAGGTCAGGAATGGTTATTCTCCCAGTTCTTTTATTGCTAAGGATAGTTTTTGCTCTTCTGGGTTTTTGATTATTCCTAATAAATTTACAAATGCTCTTTCTAAGTCAATGAAGAACTGAGTGGGAATTTTGATGGAGACTGCATTGGATCTGTAAATTGCTTTTGGCAAGATGACCATTTTTACTATATTAACTCTGCCAACCCATGACCATGAGAGATTTTTCCATCTTCTGAGATTTTCAGTTTCTTTCTTCAGGAACTTGAAGGTCTCATCATACCGATCTTGCTTGGTGTGCTTAGTGTCACACCAAGGTATTTCATATTATTTGTGACTATTGTGAAGGATGTCATTTCCCTAATTTCTTTCTCAGCCCTTTTATTTGGGACATGGATGTTCAGAATTGAGACATCATCTTGGTTAATTTTTCCTTTAATGAATATAAAGTATCCTTCACCATCTCCTTTGACTACTTTTGGTTCAAACTCCATTTTATTAGATATTAGAATGACTAATCCAGCTTGTTTCTTGCTCCCAAGATATTTGCTTGGAAACCTTTCTTGCAGGCCTTTACTCTGAGGTCATGTTTATCATTATTGCTGAGATGTGTTCCTTACATGCAACAAAATGATGGAAATTGTTTATGCATCCATCCTGTTAATCTCTGTTGTTGTTGTTTTTTTTAATTGGGAATTGAGTCTATTGATGTTGAAATATATTAATGACCAGGTCACTGTTTATTAGTTCCTGTTATTTTGATGTTGGCAGTGTTTGTGCATACTTACATTCCTTTGTGTTTCTCTTCTTTTTTTTTTCCCAGTGTGAAATTATCCATTTCTGAGGCACAGGCCTCACAAGAGGCAGGGCAACTGGGACAGGATCCTCTCTATGTCTGTCTATACCTAGGAGTGACAGTAGTAGATCCATT
>JADRCD010206972.1:0-37500 GCA_019843815.1 Montemys delectorum
ATTAACAGTAATGGCAGCACTTGTCTTGATATTCTGAGATCACAGTGGTCTCCTGCTTTGTTTCTAAGTTCTTTTATCCATTTGTTCACTGCTATGTGATCCAAACTCAGATGACCCCTAGTGCCAGGGATTGCACGGATCTATAGAACAGAGATACAACAGAAAATCTCGGGAAAGGACTCAGAAGTGTGCCATATGATGCTACCTTAAAGTCAGAATAACCTGCATTACAGCTGGAATAATCTTTAAATTACTGTTCCTTTTTTTAAGATCTTCTTATCCAGCTGCTCCTCATCAGACCTCATCTTTTTTAATTTTATTTTTTGTTTACCTCCCTCCATTCACTCACATGCTCATCTGAGAAGACGGAAGTTCTTCCAGCTTTGGACAATAACTGCTTTTAGAAACTGTAAAGTAGTTACAAGAGAACGGTTGCACAAGTTTCAGAAATTTTTTTTAAAACTGTAGCATGTGTATTATGAGTCCAATGTCTTCACTCTAATTTGTTTATGAGATTAAACCAGTCCTCACTGCTCTAACATGCTGAAGAAGCCATCTGAGGGGGAGGGAGATGTATGCTGAGCTGTCACATCAAAGGAAACAACATTCTGGCAGCATCCATTCTTGTTTAAACCTTCCACTGTTAGAGATTTGAGGTTACATGATATACTTTATGCTCATAACTGATGTGACTGGAGAATTGGTATTGAATTATAGTATCAGCAGAACAGGAAATATGATGTATTTTATACATACCAATAAAGGAATGATCTGTTCTTGTTCTACAGAGAATGGAAATTGGAAGTCATTTGTATTCCAAAATAGGGTCGCAAAACATTTTGTAATTTTCATTTAAATTGTTAGGAGGCTTGGAGCTATTAGTTAATCTATCTTCCAATACTGTTTAATATAGCACTGAACAAATGATGCGAGTTGTCAATGGATGAGTGATGAACTAATAGCTCTCCTAGTAATTGATTTATTTTTCTTCAATAAAGTTGCATAAACCAGTGAGTTAGCTGCCTGGATTAATCAGTGTGGGAAACAGTCCTCTGTAACTGCAAAGCTGTTTTTGTATATACTGTTGGGATTTGCTTCATTGTTTGACATCAAATGATGATGTAAAGTTCAAAAGAGTGAATATATTGCCATGTTCAGTTGAAGCGCACAGCCCTTATAGGTTGACACACTGCTTGACCTGATTTGTGCAGAATTAAGATATTCAAATAGTGTAGTTTTAATATGCTGCACATGATTCTGGCAGGCCTAGAGTTCAAAAATGGCCTTGGGACTCAGCAGTTTTGAAAGGTGTATATGGAGTTTAAGAAATTTATTTTCCAGATAGATCCCCTTCTAACTAAAAGTTCTTTATCTTGTACACTTAACAGCTGAAAAAGATATGTGTAATGTGTATACACACACACACACACACACACACACACAAAATCAATATATTCACAAAGAACATCAAAATAAATGAAATGAAACAAAGATATCCATGAACTGAAGACTCATATCTTAGCATATCAACTGTCTTTCATCTGAAGCATAAATTCCATGTGAATCTCAATCAAAACCTTGAAGAAGGAATTAGCATGGCACTTCAGGTTTCTGGATGGACGCCGGGTGCAGTGGCAGCAGCTGGAATCCCTGCAGGCAGCAAGCTGACCCAGAGTGGTCCCAAACTTGAGGCCAACCTGGGATCTACAGCAACTTCATAGCCAGCTTGTGATGGACCCTGAGACTCCATCTCTTTATTTTAATTTTTTTAAAGATTTATTTTATGTTATGGCTACAGGTATTTCCCCTGCATGCGGGCATGAGTGTGTGTGTGTCTGTGTGTGTGTGTGATGTGTGTATGTGTATGTATGTGTGTATGTGATGTGTGTGTTAAGTTTGTATTTATGTCTAAGTGGCTCACTCATCTTATCCTTCTGCTCTACTAGTGAGACTAAATAGCTATCTAGAATTTGGGAAGAGCTTCAATTCCTACATATCATCCTTCAATTCCTTCAATTCCTTCATATCATCCATAGAAAGTAGCTTGATATGAATCTTAGATGTAAATATGAAAGAAAAGGATTTCTACGTGCTACCTAATATCTGTACCTAGCAGAGAACTCCTGTTTGTAATAGTCAATGCAGTCTTTCAAATTACTACATAAAGCAGTAACCGCCCAACCATTAGGAATATACTAAGAGGACCAAGTGACATGGCTCAGCAGGTAAAGACACTTGCCATGCAAGCCTGGTGACCTGAGCTCAGAACTCACATAGAGATAAAAGAAGAGAAGAAACTCCACAAAATCATTCTCTGATCTCCATATGTGAACAATGCCAAATGCATTCACACATTCAGACACACATGCACATACACACACGTACAGGCACACACCCAAAAATTAAAAGTGCACAGATGACTTGAATAGGCAGTTTACAAGAATTTCCAAATGGATAGTAAATGTGAGAAGTTGCTTGGCATTTCTAGTCATGGGGAAGTGCACATGGAAGCACAACGTGATATCATAGAGACTCACTGGAATGACTAAAATAAAAAGGTGGGCATATCATGTCTGGGCAAGATGGCAGGACTATGAAGATGCAGACACTCATGGTCTACTCACAGGAGAGGAATCTCAGAAAAGAGGCATGATCTACTAACATTAACCATGTGCACCATGTCTGCAAACAATTTCTCTCCTGTCGGAAATAAAAATTCCCACCCATAAACTTGTCACTTGCAATTAATCTCCCAAGATCTTCTTTGTCTTGTCATATAAGTCTTTCTTTACAAAATGAACTCGCTTGGCCTTCTGCCTCCCATGTGATGGACAATATCCACGCCTCTCTTAATTCGTATCACATGCTTCCCTGAAAGTTCTGTGTATTTCAGTCTGAATGTCTCCATTCAGCTCGAAGTTCCTAGGAAGCACTTCTTCAATATCTCTTCCATTCTTTTTGATAATATGACCCTAAAGCTACTACTAATACTACCACCACCTCCTGCTTTTGACCCCCCCTCCTTATCTTCTTCCTCATTTTTCTTCTTTCCTCTTCTTTTTTCTTCTTTCTCTTCCTCTTTCTTTTCTTCCCTCTTCCTCTTCTCTTCTTGGCTTTTTTGAAACAGTAGTTCTTTTTTTTTAAATAATTATTTGTTTATTTTATGTATATAAGTACATTGTAGCTGTATTCAGACACACCAGAAGATGACATCTGATCACTTTACAGGTGGTTGTGAGCTGCTATGTGGTTGAACCTCGTGTGAATTGAACTTGGGATCTCTGGAAGAACAGTCAGTGTTCCTAACCGCTGAGCCATCTCTCCAGCCTGAGACAGTAGTTCTTGCTCTCCTGGAGCTCACTATGTGGATCAAGATGACTTTGAACTCAGAGAGATCCTCCTGCCTCTGCATCCCAAGTACTGACATCAAAGGTGTTCAACACCATGTTCACCCTAAAACTTCTTGAAATGATTTAAAAGAAAGATATCTATGGGCATTGTCTCAACTCCCCCTACTCTTGGCTCATTCCCTCAGATGGCCCAGAGACTAAGCATTTATACAAATCTATAGGGGTTCAGCACAGAGAGAAGTGGGTTTTGAGAGAGAATGACTATCACATACCTCTGTCTTGACTGCCACGGGTGTCCGGCACCAATACCTAGAAAACAACATCCAGATGCCACCAACCAAGCAACTAAGTAGAATAAGGCTGAAATGGTTGAGCAGTGGCATAGCCAGCACCCAAATTGACTCTGTTACTCAAGCTCAACTAAACTAAACTCAACTGAAGAGTCTTTGTTTCCAGAGATTCTCCATGTGACATCATAATAGGTACTTCAAGGTAAGACCAATCATTGTATGTTGTAGCTACTGCCCTTCCCTGGAGATGCCCCTGGCTCTCAGAGCCCTCATATCCCAAATCTCAGAGAAGAATCCATCTATGAATCTTCTGAGGTCCAGCTAGACAAAGTGTCATTACGGAAGAAATGATGAGGCAATGTTTCAAAGTCTTCGAAAATGGCTTGTTCAGATTCACATCTTCTCTGGAGCTGGCCACTGCCCTAAGTTTGGATTAGGTCCTGTGCCATACATTTCAAACTGCAGGATAGAAAGAAGAGTCAAGCAGAATCAGAGAGAGTACAGTTGCTGTTGAAACCCTCATACACTATGAGGTGCTCGGTTTTCTAAATTCACACATCTCCGTGTTCCCTAGATCCTGTTGACCTGGGATGCATTAAATCGAGTAGTGGCCTTAAAGGAACACCTTATCCTAGGACCTACTGTCTTACTGCCAAGTTTATCTATACTTTTTATTTTGAAGTAATCACAGAAGCTGCAATAATAATACAGTAAATCCCACTTACCCTTTCTCACCTATTCCTAACATCTTTTTAAAAATGTATTTTATGTGTAGGTATATTTTGCCTGCATGTATGTTCGTGTACCACATGAATGCATAAGAGAGTCAGAAGACAGCAACAGATCCCCTGGAACTGGAATTAGGGACAGTTGTGAGAGGCTATGTGGGTGTTGGAACTCAGCTCAAGTCCTCTGCAAGAGCAGACAGTGTTCTAACCACTGTGCAGTCTCCCCAGCCCCACTCTTCACATCTTACATGGCTTCAGTACACTTGTCAAGACCATGAGATTAACATGGGAGGTGGAGAATCCAGAATCAAAGGGCATCCTTGGCTACATTGCAAATTCAAAGCCAGCTTGAGCTATATAAATCCTATCTCAATAAAATGAAAACATTTGTACGTTAATGCCAGCTTTCATTTTCATCGCATATTTTCCCACCAGGGTTCAGGATACAATCTAGAACACCATGTTGCTGGAGACCCAACCCAGAGCCCTCTGAGTCCTAAGCAAGCGTTCTATCACTACACCAACAAAGAAAAGAAATCCCTACATTTGAGTCTGTATGATGTTCTCTTTATGTTTAGACTGAGATTCTGTGTTTGGGAAGGGATAGGAATGGTGAACACACAGCAGTGGCCTGCTCTTCTTATTCCAGCAGATCAAGAGGGACACACTATCAACTTGTAACACTAGTGTCAATCCATTTACAGAGCATGCATGCTGCATCCCTCTACTTGATGTTTCTATTTTCTTTTGTTCATACTTTGTTTCCAGGAGTGTCCTATAAATCTAACTCCTATTGGAGGCAAGGGGTTAACATGAATAAACCCCATCTCCTGGAGGAATAATAAAACACATACTACTTGAAATTCTTGAGTAAGAAAGATTTGCCACTCCTCTCACTACTTTCTATTTGTTCATTTATATTTATTGGTATGGATGCATGAATATTTCTTTTGTACTTGGTGTTACAGCTCAATACTATCCTTCATTTTCTTGCTGTTTTTCCAGCTTCATCTGTGGGAAGCTCTTCTTGCCTGCTTGCTTTTGATAGATCCCATCAGTGTAGGTATAAATTTTTGCAGCCTATTTTAATAAATGTTCAATCTCTTCTCTTGCCAACTACCCACCAGAGGTAGTGGAAGAGAAAAGTTATTAGGAGATGGGGACATGGACCTGTTTGGCAATAGTTCTTTGGGGGCAAGCTCAATTTTCTTTGTCAGCAGTTCAGTCCTGTAGCAAACACCAGATACAAACCAGCACCTGCAGTCCAGTCCTCTCAGCAGGCAGACACCACACATGAAACAGCAGCTGTAGTTCAAGCTGTGACACTTGAAGAAACTGCAAGGTTCACTAATTGGCTCAAGGAAAGACTGCAGAAGCAGCAAGAAGCCACAGGAACTTCACGTGAAGTTCTTTGGTGAGTTTCTCTATGGCAGCATTACCACAAACTGGGCTCAACAATACTATGTGTACTGGATGGTTTTGTGTATCAACTTGACACAAGCTGGAGTTATCACAGAGAGAGAATTTCAGTTGAGGGAATGTCTCCATGAGATCCAGCTGTAAGGCATTTTCTCAATTAGTGATCAACGGGAGAGGGCCCATTGTGGGTGGTGCCATCCCTGTGCTGGTAGTCGTGGGTTCTATAAGAGAGCAAGCTGAGCAAGTCAGGGGAAGGAAGCCAGTAAGTAACATCCTTCCATGGCCTCTGCATCAGCTTCTGCTTCCTGACCTGCTTGAGTTCCAGTCTTGACTTCCTTTGGTGATGAACAGCAATGTAGAAGTATAAGCTGAATAAATCCTTTCCTTCCCAACTTGCTTCTTGATCATGATGTTTGTGCAGGAATAGAAACCCTGACTAAGACACTATGTCAGGCAAAATAATATATGGGTATTGATAGCAAAAAATAGTGAAGCAGAGCAAAACAAACCAATGCTGAATGCTCCTCTCCAACTCTCTATGGGGTCACATTTATACTCCATCATGGGTCCTTTCACATGTCTGCTTCGGAAACATTCTTTCACCTGTCTACTTTAGCAAGACATCTTTGCACCTGTGTGCCTCAGGAAAATACCATTTGACAAAACTGACTTTCTAAATAAACCAGAGGTTTCCTCTTCACATCACTGTGGAGTCAGGTACCCTATAAAAAAGAGCTTACCTTCTATGTCTCTCACTCTGTAGCCTTCAGTCACGAGCTGAACAGAGACCCAATTCTTCCCTCTCCTATGAAGGTAGTGTTTTATAATAGATTCTACATGCAAGGTTTGTTCTTGAAACACTAAGATCTAATCCCTGTGTACAAACCCTGCCTTGAATTTAGATGGGACACTAGGCATTTTGCTGTGTTTGTTGAGCTCATGTACGGAGCCAGGTTGGTACTTTTATGCCCTACCTGGTTAAAACTCCTTTCTTTGACCTTACATATTCAAGATCCATGCTAGCTGACCTAAGTTGGGAAAAGCAGCCACTGGGTGACCTGACAGAATGGTTCCATTTTTAACATATTAGACTTCACATGTGCTCAATATACAATTGTCTGCTACTCTAAGTTCTCTCAGTTTTGATCTGTCCATTGGGTATCCCAGAGATCATTTCCTTTTATATATATATTTGGTCCTGAGTCTTCTGGGCCAGCAGCACCCCTCCCCCTCCCACCTTGTTATCCTTCCACCACAACCACCACAGCCTATTCTCCAGTTGTCTTCATCCCCTATGATGTTTTATTTCTCCAAATAGTGCTAGATATTTAGAAGTAAACTGTCACCCATTTGTTTCTGTATAATTTTTTGAGAGGAAGGGTGATCTTGCTATGTAGCTTCCAATGCACATCCTGTTCCAAAGCACGCCTGCTGCATCCTCCCATGTGAAGGGACTGCAGACATGCACTCCTCCATTCTAACACTAACAAGTTTCTGAAGTTCTTTAGCTCTGCCTAGAGCCCAGAATCCCTGGACAAAGCCCTAATTCTCTGTTATTCACTCTGTATAACCACTGTAAGCCTGAAGGAAGACATTCTCAGATTTTATTTGTCGCACTTTAACTTCCTTTGATCCACAACTCTCCTTGATTCTTGACCCCCCCCCTGTCATATCCCAAAATAATTCTAGCCACTAAAAGTTCTCAGAACTTTCTCCCCCGGGGTGGGGTGGGGGGCTTCTAAGGGTATCTATTAATTGGCTATTTTTCTGCCACAAGGGGGAGTCAGATCTCAACAGTGAGATCCTTGGCTGCAGGCATCTCAAGACAGGACCTGGGATGAATCCAGGTCTCTTTGATTTATCAAAACCCATGACAGCTTCAGTCTAAAGCACTTCAGACAACTTTCTACTGTCTGTTGGGTTCTACCACCAAAGAGGGCCCAGCACCCTCAGAGTTCCTTATACTCTTTCTTGCAAACATGGGGAGAGGATATAGCCAACATCCCTGCTCACTGGTCTCTGAGTGGATGTGGCATTCATCCTAGTCCCCAAGGATCTTGTCTAACTGGCATTGTCTTTCTCTCTCAAATGACATCTGGAACACAGCTTCTCTCTAGCTGGGAATACCTGAAGCCCCTGCTTTCCTTGTTTGTGTATAGTGAGTCTGGTTACTGATTTTTTCACAAGGTTGGACATTTCACAATGTCCAAAACAGGACATTTAGTTTGATTCCTGAGATCTGAAGATGCCAGTAAAAATGGAAATTATTTGGCTAAGAACAGGACTCTTCCCCAATTCTGGGCTGTTAGTGCCCCACCCACCCAAAACTGAGTTTGTTCCACAATGTGTATTGCTGGCACAAGTCTCCCCAGAACTGGACAGAGACCCTTCCATGGCCCCAGAAACATCAATTCAATGGTTGAAGAAAATGGATCGCTAAAAGAAGGCTCTTGATGCAGCTAGCCTTGGACTGTCCTGAGAACCTCTGTGGAAGAAGCAATGAGGTCAGCATCAGGTAAGATGCCTAAGAGAACTGAAAATAGTGTCTCAGGAGTGGGAAGAAACATGAGAGAGTGTGGGCTGCAATCCTGAAGACTGGCTGAAGGCACTACAGAGAATCTCTCCCTTCCCGCAGTTCTGAAATCACAAGGTATAAGAAAAAACTGGGTTAAAGGAGTTGAAGATGAACCATCAGATGCCCATGATGAATGGGAAATTGGTGAGATGTACAACTGGATCCCAACAACCACTCAGGTCAATGATCAACGATTGCAACCTTCTAGGCCATCCACCATGCTCTCTGGTCAGCAGCCATTCTCACCCCTCTCTGGCATTAGCCCCTTCCTTTTCCTCTGGATAACTGTTAGTCTCCATTCTGGGGCCTGTAAGATATAATCAAGCCCATCTTCCATCCTATCCCAAAGTCAATTTGACAACACACAAAGCAAGTGGTCAGAGCATCCTTTTCCCTGGAGGACAGTGATTGGTTCAAGGTTGTGCACATGACCCAAGACAAGCCAATAGGAGCCCTCTGCCAGGCACTCCTCAAGTCACCAGGGACAGAGAGACTCCTTCCCACTGAGGTTGCTAATTGCCAAGATGTCAGACTAGCTAACTTTAGCTTAGAGGGATGCAAGTTGCATTTCTTTTTTGCTTTATTTGTTTTTGTTTTTTTCTTTGTTTTGAGGCAAGTTTTCTCTGTGTAGTCCTGGCTGTTCTGGAACTCAGAGATCCTCCTGCCTCTGTCTCTGGAGTTGAGATTAAAGGTGTGCACCAGCACTGCCCTGCTAAAAGTTCGGTTTCTGTTGCATCCTTGAAACTAAAGATTGTCACCTGGAGGTTATAGTTTCACACCGCTGTACTGGTCAGGGGCACAGAGGTCCTTGTACTCACCCAAAGCACTATGGGAACAAGGAATGTTAATCATGCATTTTTATCTCCTCAATGAAGGAGATAAACATCAAATACCGGCATTCCATCCAGAAAGCTGAGAGTGTATTTAGTTAACAACCTGGTGACCTTTTCCTATTTGTGGAGGTCGACCTCCCTCACTTTTGCCATAGAGAGAGGCCTCACCCAAATTCCCCAGAATGTTTATCCTGGACTCTTCCCTCCCTAGACTATTACCATCCTTAGGGAAGATGTCACATGTACTCTGTGGCCTACTGACCTCTATGCTCAGAGGCCACACTAGATTCTAAGCCCATTAGCTACAGAACTCAGCCTCATGGTCACAGCGTGTTGTAAGAGAGTTTCTATGTAGTCACACCTTAAGCTTTACTGTTCACCTGGGATTGGACTGATTGGAATGATTGTTGCCTGGAAACCTTTTCTGAAACTGCACTGTGTTTTAAATATGCCCACAATGAACCACTTGGCATTTGACTCCCTGAAGTCTGATCCAGGTTGGTAATGTCCATCTACACTGGGTTTCCATTCGTATCTATTCCCATGGTTTACTTCCCTATATGTTACCTGCAGGGACCCCCTCAATGTACCTGTGTGTGAAAGCATGCAGACCAGAGGTTATACCCAAGAAAGATGTGAAAAAGATAGTCCTTGCCCCTACAATCCTCCCTGACTTTGCAAAAATACTCTCTGTGAACATCTAGGGTTGGGGGCCTCTCATCATGCTCTGACCTGCAACATGGCCAGGGCCCTCCAGAAGAGTTTGGAGTTGTTGATGTGGTGGTCTAGCCTGTGGTTCTGTAGGATCTTCCCTAGAAGCACATGGGCCCCAGTACTCACTGTGTTCAACACCCACTTGGTGCTTAACTCACGCTGGAACTTCTAAAATGCAAACATGGGAGAACACCTGAAGTTAGAGGCTGGGAAAGAAACAGGATGAGAGAGCCTCCTGTGGTAGGAAATCAGACACCAAAATGCAGATCATTCCTTTGATTAGACCAGGCTTTAACAATCATTTTGACTTTTTGTTCTATTCTTGTGAGGGCTAAACTTAACCTGGAAGCCCCAGTTGCCCAAGGTCAGATTACTTCCTAATGCTAGAGCTGTTTTTGTAAGATAACAAACCACCTGTTTTCCCTTCAGTAAACAAGGGTGCTTGCCCCAACTGCATAGGATGTGCTTGATCACAGGTAGGTGGCAGGTACGTAGGCAGGAAGTACATCAGAAAGTGTGTGTGTCCCTGATTGGATGAAGGCAGGAAGTACACAGCCGTGTGGGTTTGGCCTATATATGCAACCAATTAAAGTAACTCATTGTCACCTCGAGTAACCCTGGGTATGGACAGAGCTAGAGTCCATACTCCTGGTCAGTATTTAGTAATGCTTGTTTTAATTAGACAGTCATGGACTTGGTCTTTCTCTTAGACATTTTCAAGTTTAACATTCTACTTTATTTTTAAAAACAAGTTATTGTGTTTTTAGCATGTATGCATGTTTGTGTCTTTGTACCACATGCATGTTGTGAACTTGGAGGCCAGAAGAGGGTATCAGATTACTTGGAGTTGAGGTTACTGACAGCTCTTATCTGCCATGTGGATGCTGCCAGTTAAACCTGGGTCATCTAGAAGAGCAAGAAGTTCTCATAACTGCTAGGGCATCTCTCCATCCCCCAAATTTTTATTTGACCCTCGAGGGATCCATAGATCCTGTGATGTGGGAGGAGGAAATTACTGGGCACTTATCTACTAGTCACTGAAGGCAGAGGTGGTGCCTAATTCTATTCCAGAGTCTCAGTGTGGCGCACCTCAACCCTGCCTATCAGGAATTAAGACACGACACAACCGGTTCCTTCTCTTAGCGGTTTACTCAGGATCCTTTACATGCAGCATTGTGTGGAGGTGAGCCCACGATCCCTACTCAGGCACAGCTTATATCCTAGTAAGAGCCCATGAACTCATGCCACGTGTCATCTCCCCATAGGCCAGGGAAGATCATGCCACTCAGAAGCACAACTCACAAGCCAAACCAGGTGTTGTCTATCTCAGAGCTCTCGGCCAGCCACCGCCATCTTCAGGGCACGGCTCGGACTGCTCTCTACATCTCAGTCCTTCTGACAGTATGAAATTGTCATAAAACCCTTGGAAGAGTATATGCTAGAGACATTTTTGTTCATCTTTAAAAGATTTTCTTTATATTGTGTTTATCTATGTATGTGCCTGTGTGACACACAATGCCCGTGGAAGTCTGAGGACAACCAATGGGAGTTCAGGCTCTCCTTCCACTACTTAGGTCCTAGGGATTGAACTCAGATCATTATCAGATTTGTTGACAAGCACCTTTACTCACTGAGCCATTTTTACCTCCCCGCCCTTTTGTTGTGTGTGTGTGTGTGTGTGTTTTTTTTTTGTTTGGTTGGTTTTTTTGAGACAGAAACTCACTGTGTGGTCCAGTCTGGTCTGCACATTCCAAGTTTGGGATTATAAGCAGCACACCTAGATATACTAAGTCTATTATTATCATTATCATCATCATTACATGCATGGCAGGGTTTGAACTCCATTTCCAGGTTTGTTAATCAAGCATTTTTACCCACTGAGCCATCTCACTGGCCCTTTACTGAAACATTTAACAAGTGCATGACATGCATGCTGAGTAAGAGAACAATCAGATTGGTTGGTTCTCTGTCATCTAGGAAAAGGGAATGCCAGTTGAGGGATTGTTTTCATCGGATTGAACTGTAGGCATGTCTGTGGGGCATGCTCTTGATTAATGATTGATATGAAAGGCCCCTCCTGTGTCAAGTGCCATCCCTGGGCAGCTATTATGGGAAATAGAAGAAAGCAACCTTTGCAGGCCATGGAGAGCAAGCCAGTGACCTGCATTCTCTATGGCTTCTGCTTTAGTTTCTGCCCTGGCGTCCCTCACCAATGGAGTTGACCTGTGAGTTGTGAGATTCGATAAACACTTCTCTCTGGTGCTGCTATGGTTATGGTGTTTTATCACAGCAATAGAAACCCTAACTGAGACAGGTGCTATATGCCATTACCACACTGCCTGTAGGAAAGAAGCCAATTAAGTCTGGGTTATATTATTAGCCATTTATCCCCTAAGTATCACTAACAAATTAAAGTTTACATGATTGAATTTAAAGTTCAGATAGGGAGTTTGAGCAGTTGACTTAGGCCATTCTCTCGGCCCAAAGTCTCCTCAGCAATGGCGAGTCAGTCGCAAGGCATCCAGCAGCTACTGCAGGCCAAGAAGCAGGCGGCCCAGAAGGTGTCCGAGGCCCGGAAGGGAAAGAACCGGAGGCGGAAGCAAGCCAAAGAAGAAGCCCAGGCTGAAATTGAACAGTACCGCCTGCAGAGGGAAAAGGAAGCTGCGGCACTGGGGTCCCATGGCAGCTGTAACAGTGAGGTGGAAAAAGAGACCCAGGAGAAGATGACCATCCTCCAGATCTACTTCAAGCAGAACAGAGATGAAGTTCTGGATAACCTCTTGGCCTTTGTGTGTGACATCCAACCAGAAATCCATGAAAACTACCGCATAAACGGATAGGAGGCGGAAGCGCCTGCTCTGTGGGTTGGCCTGAGATCTGCGGCGAAGGATCCTACAACGCCATAGAATAGGAAACCTCCACAGAGCCTGAATTCTGTTCTGGAAGGCATTAAATTATTTCTCTATGCCGTTGTAGGATCCTTCACTTTTTGAGAGTATCAAATCTAGCGTTTTGTACAGACTTATTACGTACCTGAAGTTTCATCTTATCTTGTATGTCTTTAAGGAGTGTATGTCACCTGTTTTCCTGTGTCTTCATGCAAGTAATTCGTATAATGTTGACTTTTTTTTTATTAGTCTAGTAGAAACAAAATTCTTTGAAGAAAGAAAGGGAGTAAATTGTTCCCTTCTACTTTCTTAAAGGTCAGGGGTGTTATCTATGAAAAAGTAGTAAATAGCTATGTGTAACTCCTATGAAGAGCAGCCATCCTTACAGTACTCTGTCCTGGGTAATTTAGGACAGTGAATATGATATGCTTGTTCCAGCTGCTGTTAGTGTATCCTAACCCAAATCACTAGATGCTAGGACTCAATTTGTTACATGTTATTTGATGTTCTTGTAATCATTTAAAAGTAAAACTTTGTCTTGCCTTTCAAAAAAAAATAAAGCTCAGATAGAAAAATTAATCTGCAATTTTAACTAAAAAAAAGTCCTTAATATTTAATGGAGGACTGGACTTTCCAAATACTAACCATGCCATAAACGCTCTAAAAAAAAAAAAAAGCTCACGGCAATGACATGATCAAAGGACAGACCAGTGGAATTAAACAGATCCAGAATGTGACGGGTGGCAGTGGCACACTCCTTTAATCCTAGCATTTGGGGGGCAGAGGTAGGCAAATTTCTGAGTTCAAGGCCAACCTGGTTCACAGAGAAAATTCCAAGACAGCCAAATCTATAAACTTGTGGTAAAAAAAAAAAAAAAAAAAAAAGAAAGAGAAAGAAAGAAAGAAAGAAAGAAAGGAAGGAAGGAAGAAAGAGCAAGCCAGAATGCTTCTCACATTACAAAAATGCATGGAAACTCACTGTATTGTTATAACCCAGTGCAAACAGAACTTGAGTATATGGCACATGTAACATCGAGTCACTCAAGCTAGACTTAAAAATGAAACTGAGACAACTGTTGTGGTTGTTTGGAGAGAATGACCCCCATAGACTCATATATCTGAATGTGGGACTGTTTGAAAAGGGTTAAGAGGTGTGGCTTTGTTGGAGGATATGTGTCACTGGGAGGGCTGTGGGCTTGGAGGTTTCAAAAGCCCACACAATTCGCAGTTAACTCTCTCTGTTTCTTGGTTGTTTCACCATTTAATCTCTCAGCTACTGGTCCAACACCATGCCAGCCTGCCTGTTGCCATGCTCTGTACTATGATGGTCATGGACTCACCCTCTGAAACTGTAACTAGGCCTCCAATTGAATGCTGTCTTTGATAAGATGCCTTAGTCATAGCAATAGTAAATTAAATAAGGAAATTAGATATGTGCTTGGGAAAATATAAATGGGCTCATTCTTTACTGCATACACAAGAATAAACAAAATCCTGAGAAACACAAAAAGAAACACCCAGGTGCCATAGCAGCATGGGTGTGGGGAGCTTTCTGTGCTTCATGACCCAAATGGTAACAGAGACTTAACAAATTCAATCTCAGACAAATTAAAGCAGACTTTTTTTTTTGCACATTAAAGCCAAAATAATATACTTACACCATATATGAGAAATAGAACACTAATAGCTTTATAAAGAACTCAAGGTCAAGGGTCAGAAAAGATTTAAAAGTCTATAAGAGAAGGGAGTAAAAGCTGGGCATGGTAACTGACAACTATAATCCCAGCACTCTGGAGGCAGAAAGGATCATTGTGGATTTGACACTCATGAATTTACGTAGGGAGTTCCCTGACAACTGAGAGAAGGGGTGAAACGGGAAGGGAAGCAAAAGAGAGCAGAGAAGGGGTGGAGGACAGCAGAGGGAACAAAGGGGAACACAGGGACTCTGTTTCTCACATAATAGAGATACAGGCTGGGATGTGGCTCAGTGGCAGAGCATTTGCCTAGTGTGAGCGAAGGCCTGGGTGCTATTCCACTGCTTCAAAATGTCAATATATACTATAATATACGTGAAAATTACACAGGAATTGAATGTCTCACTGATCAAGGTAAAAAATCCAGAAGCTAGATAAAAGTCTCTGGGAGGCCACCTGTGAGAGGAGAAGGGGAGGGAGAATTGTAGGAGAGGATGACTGGGATGGGGGCAGTGAGGAATGTAAAGTGAATAAGATAAAAATAAATAAATTAAATTAAATTTAAAAAGGGGGGGAAATTTTACTTTCCTGACATAGTAACAGAGACACACATAAGAGAAAAATCAGTAGATACTGTCTCACACTATTATCAATATGTCACTAATTTAGACCTCTGGTATACATTTAATATAGTTAAACATTTTAGAACCTTAGAGTTATTATAAAAATGTGATAAATGTGATAAATGTTTTATCATTTTTCAGGCAATCTTAATGGATTTAACAGACATCTTTGTTTGCTAGGGGAGCATTCTGTCCTTAGGGCCTTAATGTTTATGAAATGCTTGATCTAAGTAAGTTTTGTTTGATTTGGATTGGATATGTACAATGTTGCAATTTTTATACCTTTTAAAGTGAATTAGCACCTGCCAAAAACTGAAGGATAAAGAATTGCTTTGAATTCACAGGCTGCATGGAGCCAGCAGTCTCTAAACTGCAACTATGAAAAAGGCAAGTGGACACAGGAACCCTGCCAGCCCAGTGGCTTGGGTTGTTTCCGGTCTGTCTGGGCCAGCTGGTGCCCTGAGCAGACCTTGGGCACAAACTATGCAGCCAGTCCCAAAACACCCAGAGGAAGCACCACTCCCAGGCTCCCTAACAAGCCCAGGATTGCAGGATCACAGAATCACAGGATCACAGAGACAGCTTGACTCTGAGGAGTTCTGACACAACCAGGATCACAGGAAGGACAGGCTCCAGACAGATTTAGCAAGGGCAAGTAGCACTAGAGATAACCAGATGATGCGGGGCAAGCATAAGAATATAAGCAACACAAACCAAAGTTACTTTGCATCATCAGAACCCAATACTCTCACCATCGCAAGTACTAGACACACCATCACACTGGAAAAGCAAGATGCAGATATAAAATCACTTCTCATGATGATGATACAGGACTTTAAGAAAGACATAAATAGCACCCTCAAAGAAATACAGGAGAACACAGGTAAAGAGCTAGAAGCTCTTAAAGAGAAAACACAAAAATCCCTTAAAGAACTACAGGAAAACACAATCAAACAGGTGAAGGAAATGCACAAAACCATCCAGAATCTAAAAATTGAAATAGAAACAATAAAGAAATCAGAAAGAGAGACAACCCTGGAGATAGAAAACCTAGGAAAGAAATCAGGAGTCAGAGATGCAAGCATCACCAACAGAATACAAGAGATAGAAGAGAGAATCTCAGGGGTAGGAGACACCATAGAAAACATTGACACAGCAGTCAAAGAAAATGCAAAAAGCAAAAAGATCCTAACCAAAAACAAGACCAAATCTAAGGATAATTGGTATAGAAGAGAGTGAAGACTCCCAAGGTAATGGGCCAGTAAATTTCTTCAACAAAATTATAGAAGAAAACTTCCCTAACCTAAAGAAAGAGATGCCCATGAACATACAAGAAGCCTACAGAACTCCAAATAGACTGGACCAGAAAAGAAATTCCTCCCATCACATAATAATCAAAACACCAAATGCACTAAACAAAGAAAGAATTTTAAAAGCAGTAAGGGAAAAAGGTCAAGTAACATATAAAGGCAGGCCTATCAGAATTACACCAGACTTCTCAGCAGAGACTATGAAAGCCAAGAAGATCCTGGGCAGATGTCATACAGACCCTACAAGAACACAAATGCCAGCCCAGGCTACTATACCCAGCAAAACTCTCAATTACCATAGATGGAGAAAACAAGATATTCCATGACAAAACAAAATTTACACAATATCTTTCCACAAATCCAGCCCTACAAAGGATAATAGATGGAAAACACCAACATAAGGAGCAAAACTATACCCTAGAAGAAGCAAGAAAGTAATCTTTCAACAAACCCACACAAACCTAATTCTACCTCTTACAACAAAAACAACAGGAAGTAACAATTATTTTTTCTTAATATCATAATATGAAAATTAATATTACCAACATATCCTAATTGATTGAAATCCAAAAATATGAGGAATTAGAAATTTGTTGACTGTCACCCAATGGTCTCTCTAATTTGGTAATTGGAGAAATATGTCCAATATTGTACAATCCATATACACTTTCAGCTTGTTTGTACGTGACAGTGTCTTGCTATGTACAATATAATGGTCTTGAAATCTTGCTTCTCATATCTCAGCTTCTCTATTAGTAGTATTGTTTATTTCATATTTTTACACTATACTATAGTTTTCAATCAAGGGAGGGCATCCCTGTGAGGAACCTTCTAGATTAGATTAGCCTAGACCTGCCTATGAAGGAATACATTGATTAGGTTAACTGAAGCTGGAAAATCCACCTTGAAATTGTCAATGTATGGCTCACAACTACCTGTAAGTCCAGTTCAGGAGGGATCTGATGCCTCTGCTCTTGGCAGGCACCTGTACTCATGTCCACATACTCACATAGCACACACATATATATTTTTAAATTCAATAATTTTAAAATAATGCATCAATGAAAGTATAATATGTAATCACCAAACCAATGCTGACCATGATGGCTATTTTAGTTTTGATAAAACAGACTTCAGGACAGAGAGTCCTGGCAGATATAAAAGACTCCTATTTGCTTCCTAATGATAACATGTCAAATTATTCAGAAGACGTAATGATTTGATACAACATCTAATCATAGAGCTTCAAACTACATATACTGAAAACTAACAGCATTAGACAAAGCAGATAACTCCATAAAATTAAAGACTGTCATCTCTCTCAGCAACTGATCAGACAATAAGATAAAACTTCAGTGAAGAAATAAATGATCTGAATCATATCATTAGTATTTAGCATTTACAGAAACCCTCATGGCCAGTAGCTTTGTAAAATACTGTGTTAAGGATATACATTTTTCTCAAGTTCATGTTTGTGTATTCACCAAAACGGAGAATATTTTGGGTCTCAAATGTTAAGTTGTTATTAAAGAGAGGAAAATCACTATTTGTTTTTTAACTGTATCAGTATGAAGTTAGAAACGAAGAGTAATAAGATATTGTAAAACAAGCTGGGTGTGTTAATCCTAGAGCTTCAGAGGCAGAAGCAAGTGGATCACTTTGAATTTGAGGCCAGCCTGGTCTACAAAGTGAATCAAAGACATTCAGGTCTGTTATACAAAGAAATCCTGTCTCGACACAAGACAAGACAAGACAAGACAAAACAAAACAAAACAAAACAAAAAGCTATTAAAAAACAAACACAAAAATTCAAATATTTAGGAATTTAATAACCTACTCCTAAATAATTCACAGGCGAAATTGAAATCATAAAGGACACTGGAGATATTGTATAGTGAGCAACTGAGATACATTTACCTTAGGGCGTGAGACAACATGGCACCTGGGAGGGAACGTAAAGCTCTAACTGCTCCCTTCAGGAGGACTCAAAGTCAAGGACATAGGTCATTGAAGACATTTTAAAAAGAAATGCAAACTTAGGCAAAGAAGGAAAAACAATTTAGTGCATAAACTAGGAGAAAAAAATTTTAATTTATTATGTATACAGCATTCTGTCTGTGTGTATGACTGCAGGCCAAAGAGAGCACCAGACCTCATTATAGATGGTTGTGAACCACCATGTGGGTGCTGGGAATTGAACTTAGGACCTCTAGAAGAGCAGCCAGTGCTCTTAACCTCTGAGCAATCTCTCCAGTACTGGGAGAGAAACTCTTGATTCTTTGAAATAAGCATTAAATGGAGAACCTTGGCTAAGAATATAGCCCAGGTCTTGATTAGCATGCACAAAACCCTGAGCTTAGTCTCTATGAGTTTGAGGGTAGCCTGGTCTACATAGCAAGCTCCTGGCCAAATCCCATCTCAAAACAAATGAATGAACAAACAAACAAACAATAAATAACAACAACAAAAAAAACAAAACAAAACATAACTAGATGAAAGAGAAATCTCTGCAATCATGGGAGGCAAAGATTTCTTAAATAGGATCCTTAAAATCATGAAACCCAGACATGCATAGTCTTAAAGCTGCCTAGTGGATAAAGTGTTTGCCATGCAAGCATGAGGACCTGAGTTCAAACCCCAGCACACACATAAAAGCCAGTTGTGGATGAATGTATCTATTACTCTAGCACTGGGAGGAGGGAAAGAGTCAACTGGATCCCAGGAGCTCACTGACCAATCTAACCATTAGTAAGCTCCAGGCTCAGTGAGAGACCTTGTCTCAAAAAATAGAGGAAGGCACCTACCTTGGACCTTTAGCTTCCACAGGCACACACACAGGTCCATGAACCTGCACTTATTCAACACACACTCAAAGAAGAAACACAAGTCAATATTTTTACAAAGGCCTCTGGCACTCCAACCAGGGGAGCCAGTAGGTTGACTGCAGATCCTCACCTCTCTCTTGGCTCTTCCAAAACCAACCTCTCAGTCTTATCCTCAGCTCTGTATTAACCATCCACTTCATCCTCCCTCTACTCCCAAACCACTGTCTCCACCTCCAGTTGATCACACAGATCTTCCCCCAGCCCCCAATTTTCCTCTCCCCCAATTCATTGCTTTAGCCCAGGCCCCAACTCCCAACAGGCATTCCCTGGAACTGGTAGGTCACTCTGGCTAATGTAGATCCTCACCTCTACCTCCATATTTCCAAGTCCAAGTTTCCCAGTTTCATCTCCATATTTTAAAAACCCGTACTCCAGGGCTGGAGAGATGGCTCAGTGGTAAAAGCACTGACTGCTCTTCCAGAGGTCCTGAGTTCAATTCCCAGCAACGGCATGGTGGCTCACAACCATCTGTAATGAGATTTGATGCACTCTTCTGGTGTGTCTGAAGACAGCTACAGTGTACAGACCAGTTTCCCTTATATACATACATGCAAAAATACTCAATGCAAACCAAATCCAAGATCCCATTAAAAGATCATCCCCCTGGGGCTGGCGAGATGGCTCAGTGGGTAAGAGCACTGACTGATCCTAAGTTCGGATCCCAGCAACCACATGGTGGCTCACAACCACCCATAATGAGATCTGACACCCTCTTCTGGAGCCTCTGAAGACAGCTACAGTGAATTATGCGGGAGAAAGTGGGGCCGGAGTGAGTGGAGCTGGAGCTAGTGGGGCCCTGCAGAAGTCCTGAGTTCAATTCCCAGCAGCCACACACATGATAGCTCACGGCCATCTATACAGCTACAGAGAGGTATCTGGAAATACTACACATAAAATAATAAATAAAAAAAAATCATCCCCCACAATAAGCAGGCGTCATCTCAGGGATGCAGGGATGGTTTAACATACAAAAATCTATCAATGTAATCCACCATGTGAATAAACTGAGACAAAACTACACGATCGTCTCATCAGATGCAGAAAAGGCTGGTGATAAAATCCAACACCTTACATGATAAAAGTCTCTGAGAGATTAGGAATATAAGGGACATAGCTCAGCCCAATAAAGGCCTGTAGCCAATATGAACTTAAATTGAGAAAATTCCAATCAATTCTACTAAAGTTAGGAACAAGCAAAGGTTGTCCACTCTCTCCATATCTATTCCATATAGTGCTTGAAGTCTTACTAGAGCCATAAGACACTAAAGGAGATCAAGGGGATCCAAACTGAAAGGGAAGAAGTCAAAGCATCTTTCCTTGCAGATGACATGATAGTGTACATCAGTGACCTAAGCATTCCACCAGGAAGCTCCCACAGATGATAAACACTTTCAGCACAGTAGCTAGATGCAAAATCAACTCTCAAAAAAAAAACCAAACAAACAAAACAACAACAACAACAACAACAAAAACCCTAGTAGCCTTACCAAATGCAAACACAGAAGGACTTTACATGAAGAACATGGAGTCGGGTGGGTAGAGAGGTTGGGAGGGTCTGGGAGGAGTTGTGCAGGGGAAGGAATAGGATCCAAATACATGGTATGAAAATAATTTTTATTTATTTTAATTTTTATTAGATATTTTCTTTATTTACATTTCAAATGATATCTCCTTTCCCAGTTTCCCCTCCAAAAAACCCCAAACAACAAAACAAACAAACAAACAAAAAAACCTGTTCCCTCCCTCTTCCCCCTGCTCAACAACTCACCCTTTCCCACTTCTTTGTCCTGGCATTTCCCTACACTGGGGCATAGAACCTTCACAGGACCAAGGGCCTCTCCTCCCATTGATGCCTGACTAGGTCATCCTATGATACATATTTTGTTCCCCCTTCTAAGAAGGAATGAAGTATCGACACTTTGGCTTTCCTTCTTCTTGAGTTTCTTGTGATTTGTGGATTGTATTTTGGGTATTCTGAGCTTCTGGGCTAATATCCAATTATCAGTGAGTACTTACCATGTGTGTTCTTTTGTGATTGGGTTACCTCACTCAGGATGATATTCTCCAGATCCATCCATTTCCCCAAGAATTTCATAAATTCATTGTTTTTAATAGTTGAGTAGTACTCCATTATGTAGATTTACCACATTTTCTGTATCCATTCCTCTGTTGAGGGACATTTGGGTTGTTTCCAGTTTCTGGCTATTATAAATAAGGCTGCTATGAACATAGTGGAGCATATGTCCTTATTACATGTTGTAGTATCTTCTGGGTATATGCCCAGGAGTGGTATAGCTGGATCCTGTTGTAGTACTATGTCCAATTTCTGGAGGAACCGCCAAACTGATTCCAGAGTGGTTGTAACAGCTTGAAATCCCACTAGCAATGAAAGAGTGTTCCTCTTTCTCCACAACCTCGCCAGCATCTGCTGTCACCTGAGTTTTTGATCTTAGCCATTCTGACTGCTGTGAGGTGGAATCTCAGGGTTGTTTTGATTTGCATTTCCCTGATGGCTAAGGATGTTGAACATTTCTTTAGGTGCTTCTCAGCTATTTGGTATTCCTCAGTTGAGAATTCTTTGTTTAGCTCTGTACCCCATTTTTTAATAGGGTTATTTGGTTCTCTGGAGTCTAACTTCTTGAGTTCTTTGTATATATTGAATATTAGCCCTCTATTGGATATAGGATTGGTAAAGATCTTTTTCAAATATGTTGGTTGCTGTTTTGTCCTATTGACAGTGTCCTTTGCCTTACAGAAGCTTTGCAACTTTATGAGGTCCCATTTGTCAATTCTTGATCTTAGAGCATAAGCTATTGGTGTTCTGTTCAGGAAATTTTCCCCTGTGCCTATGTGCTCGAGACTCTTCTCTCCAGTGACTTTCTGAGGCCAGATCAACTGGGAGGCACAGGTCTCAGAAGCCACAGTGCACCTGGGACAGGGTCCTTCATTCATCCATCTACACCTAGGAGGGAAGGCTGATCCACAGCCCTCTGCGCACAGGTCTTACCAGGGGACAGCTGATCTCCCAGGAGTGCTGACACAGGCTTATAGACCCACAGGAGGATCAAGCTCCAGCCAGTGACATCAAGAACATCTAACACCAGAGATTAGCAGATGGCGAAAGGCAAACGCAAGAATCTTACCAATAGAAACCAAGGCAAATTGGCATCATCAGAACCCATTACTCCCACCACAGCAGGTCCTGGATATCCCAACACACGGGAAAACCAAGATTTGGATCTAAAATCATATCTCATGATGGTGATAAAGGAATTTAAGAAGGATATAAATAACTCCCTTAAAGAAATACAGGAGAACACAGGTAAACAGATATAAGCCCTTAAAGAGGAAACATAAAATTCCCTTAAAGAATCACAGGAGAATACAAGTAAACAAGTAGAAGTCCTTAAAGAGGAAACACAAAAGTCCCTTCCAGGAAAGCACAACCAAACAGGTGAAGGAATTGAACAAAACAACAAAACATCCAGGATCTAAAAATGGAAGTAGAAACATATAAGAAATCACAAAGAGAGACAACTCTGGAGATATAAAACCTAGGAAAGAAGTCAGGAGCCATAGATGCAAGCATCACCAGCAGAATATAAGAGATAGAAGAGAGAATCTCAGGTGCAGAAGATACCATAGAAAACATTGACACAACAGTCAAAGAAAATGAAAAATGCAAAAAGATCCTAACCCAAAACATCCAGGAAATCTTGCCAAACCTAAGGATAATAGGTACAGAGAAGAGAGTGAAGACCTCCAACGTAAAGGGCCAGTAAATATCTTCAACAAAATTATACAAGAAAACTTTCCTAACCTAAGAGAGAGAGAGAGAGAGAGAGAGAGAACATACAAGAACATACAAGAAGCCTACAGAACTCCAAATAGTTTGGGCCAGAAAAGAAATTCCTCCTACCACATAATAATAAAAATACCAAATGCACAAGACAAAGAAAGAATACTAAAAGCAGCGAGAGAAATAGATCAAGTAACATATAAAGGGAGACCTATCAGAATTACACCAGACTTCTCACCAGAGGCTATGAAAGCCAGAAGATCCTGGGCTGATACCATACAGACCCTAAGAGAACACAAAGGCCAGCCCAATCTACTATACCCAGCAAAACTCTCAATTACCACAGAAAGAGAAACCAAAGGTATTCCATGACAAAACCAAATTTACACAATATCTTTCCACAAATCCAGGTCTTCAAAGGATAATAAATGGAAAACTCCAACACAAGGAGGGAAACTACATGCTAGAAAAAGCAAGAAAGTAATCTTCCAACATAACTAAAAGAAGGTAGGTAGCCACATGAACAGAATTCCAACTTTAACAACAAAAATAACACAAAACAACAATTACTTTTACTTAATATCTATTAATATCAATGGACTAATTTCCCCAATAAAAAGACATAGATTATCAGATTGGGTATGTAAACAAGACCCAACATTTTGTTGCATACAGGAAACCCACCTCAGTGACCAAGACAGACACTACCTCAGAGAAAAAGGTTGGAAAAAATTTTCCAACCAAATAGTCCCAAGAAACAAGCTGGAATAGCCATTCTAATATCAAATAAAATCGACTTTCACCTTAAAGTGATCAAAAAAGATAAAAAGGGACACTTCATACTCATCAAAGGTAAGATCTACCAAGATCAACTCTCAATTCTGAACCTCTAGTTCCAATGCAAGGGCATCTACATTCATAAAAGAAACTTTACTAAAGCTCAAAGCACACATTGAACGGCACACAATAATAGTGGGAGACTTCAATACCCCACTCTCTGCAATGGACAGATCATGGAAAAACAAAACTAAACAAAGACACAGTGAGACTAACAGAAGTTATGAAACAAATGGATTTAACAGATATCTATAGAACATCATATCCTAAAACAAAAGGATATGCCTTCTTCTCAGCACCTCATGACCATATAATTAACTAATAATCAGTCACAATTCAGGTCTCAACAGATACAAGAAGATTGAAATAATTCCTTGCATTCTATCAGATCACCATGGACTAAGGCTGCTCCTCAATAACAACATAAACAATAGAAAGCCCACATACACGTAGAAGCTTAACAACACTCTATGCAATGATAACTTGGTCAAGGAAGAAAGAAAGAAAGAAATTAAAAACTTTTTTAGAGTTTAATGAAAGTGAAGCCACTTATGGAAAACAAGGAAAACAATCCTATGAGGAAAATTCATAGCTCTGACTGTCTCCAAAAAGAAACTGGAGAGAGCATACACCAGCAATTTGACAGCACATCTGAAAACTCTAGAACAAAAAGAAACAAATTCACCCAAGAGGAGTCGATGGCAGGAAATGATCAAACTCAGGGCTGAAAATAATTTTTAAATAAAACAATTAAAAATAATGCTGTGATGTGACCCAGTCAACACAGGATTTAAATGCTATTTTAGCTGTCTACCAAGTGAAATGAGAATGCTTGTCTACAGAAGATTGACACAGGAATCTCACAGTTTTACTGTAATTCCCCAAATGAAAATGATGATGCATACTTGTAATCCTAATTTTGGATAGCTGAGGCAGGATCAAAGCAGGTTTGAGGCCAGCCTGGGTTAGATAACAAGTTCCAGGCTAGGCTGAGATATATAGTACTATTTTATCTAAAAAACATTTTCCTTTTAAGGATATGTTTTATTGGTTTTCATAGAGGCTACACAATTCACATTCCCATGAGCAATACACAGAGCTCCTGTTCCTCCGTATTCTCTTCTAGTTTGGGCTGTGGGCCTACACTTACACAGCTGAGCCATCTCTCCACCCCTCCCTATAGTCTCATCAGTTCTTTTCCTGTTTTTGTTAGATGCTGTTGTTTGGTTTTTTTAAATTTTTTTTGTAGGCTTCATTTTATGTGTGTGTGCCATGCCCACTCTTCCCGCGGAATGTGTGTGTCTGAGTGTGTATAGCAATTATGAGAATGGCTTCAGAACTAGAAGAGGAAAATCAGATCCCTTGGAGCTGAGGTTACAAGCGGTTGTCAGCCGGCCAGTGTGGGTGCTGGGAACCCAACACAGGCCCTCCCTGGAAGAGCAGCCAGTGCTCTTAACCACTGAGCCATCTCTCCAGACTCATGTCTGTTGGCTTTTTAGTAGGCATGAGGTGACATCTCATTGTGGTTTTGGCTTTAATGTTTCTAAGGATTAGTAGTGGTAGGTACTGTCTTAGAGTTTTACTTCTGTGAGTAGACACCATGACCAAGGCAACTCTTATAAAGGGCATTTATTTGGAGCTGGTGTACAAGTTCAGAGGTTCAGCCCATTATCATCAAGGCAGGAGCATGGCAGCCTCCAGGCAGACATGGGGCTGGAGAAGCTGAGAGCTCCACCTCTTGTTCTGAAGGCAGCTAGGAGACTGACTTCAAGGCAGCTAGAAAGAGGGTTTTAAAGCCCACACCCACATTGACACACGTACTCCAACAAGGCCACACCTCCTAATAGTAGTGTAATTCCCTGGGCTGAGCATATACAAACCATCACGGGTACCTTTTGCTTGCTTTTTGTTTATAAACGCTAAGTGGCGTGTCTTATATGGCCATGCAAAGGGGGGAAGAAGAGAATAAACAGAGAAAACCAGATGGCACAGTACAGTGTCACAAGCTCTTATCAGTCCCTTCTGCCCTCATGCCACCTACCCTGGAGTTAGCAAGAAGTAGAATCCTGCTGTCCTTCAAGTCCTCATGGCTCTGGCTAGGCAGAGGATTTGTCACTAGTTACCCTTTGTCCCAGAGCTCTGCTGTGCATTTATACCTGAGTCAGGAAGCTCTCTTCCCACCAGGCTCTTCTTCCTCCATTCCCACCTGCACTCTCTCACTCACAGCCCCTTCCTCTAGGCCTGGATCAACCCACTCAGCTATGGCAGAACAGGGCTACCCATTGCTCCTAGGATTCCCAAGTCTCTGTGCCCACTCCTCTTGAACAACTGGCCTCTCTGGAACTTGCCCTGCCATATTTACGAATACCACCTCCGTTTGGACATTGTGTGAGAGCTGCCAGATCCAGAACCTTCTCTAGTCATAGTCAGTCTAGTGGCTATGAATGACATGAACTGGGGAAATGACTGAGGCCATAGAAGGGGGTAGAGATGCAGTGGACATGCAGGCTTAACTTTAGGAAATAGCCTTGGCACCCTGGCATCTGGCCAACAGAGCTTTGCCTTGTGACTATGTTGGTGGGGAAGAGGAGGCGCACCTGAGGAACAATGTCAAAGTGGGGAATGGGAAGCAGAGAGCAGAGATCTCCTGTGCCAGATGACAGCTGGCCCCTGCTAAGCCTGTGCTGAGCACACTGAAGCCCACTTCCTGGGAGGACTCTCTGGTTCTTCCACTCTGGACAGAGAATCTCCATGGGATCATGTTCTAAATCTAAAGCTCTCATGGGCTTGGACCTCTCAGCTTCATTTTGAGTGTGTTCCCACTCACGAATGGTGACATTGTCTGCTGTCACTCTCTCCCTGCTTCCTGGGTGGAACTCGGTGCCACAGAGACAGAACAAGCTTAGACCAGTGTGCTGGCTGGTTTTGTTTGTCAGCTTGACACAGGCTGGAGTTATCACAGAGAAGGGAGCTTCAGTTGGGGAAGTGTTTCCATGAGACCCAGCTGTGGGGCATTTTCTCAATTAGTGATCAAGGGGATAGGGTCCCTTGTGGGTGGTGCCAACCCTGGGCTGGAAGTCTTGGGTTCTATAAGAAAGCAGACTGAGCAAGCCAGGGGAAGCAAGCCAGCAAGAAACATCCCTCCATAGCCTCTGCATCAGCTCTTGCTTCCTGACCTGCTTGAGTTCCAGTCCTGACTTCCTCTGGTGATAAACAGCAATGTGGAAGTAAGCTGAATAAACCCTTTCCTCCCCAACTTGCTTCTTGGTCATGATGTTTGTGCAGGAATAGAAACCCTGAATAAGACAAATTGGTACCAGCATAGTAGGGTATTCCTGTGACAACCAGACCATATTTTGGGGAGGACTGTGGAAGGATTTTGGAACTTTGAGCTAGAAGAGCCACTGGCTGTTAAGAACACTGTGGGATGTTCTGTGGGAGCTGGAAGATCATGTTGAGAACAGTGCAGAGATGGAGGTCTCGCTTGTGAAATTTCAGAGGGAAGACTAAATACTCTTATCAGGGCCATGTTGTTTTGATTGTGAAGATTCTGTGGTTCTGGTTAGCTGGGGCTGAAGTATCAGCTGTGATTAACAAGATACCAGAACTACTAAAGCAAAAACTTTGCATTACTGGGACTATTGATGCTGGTTAGCTGAAGCTAAGAAATTAGCAGTGATTAAGAAGAGACCAGCATCACTGAGGTGACATCTTCTGGGAAGAGTTTTCTGAGAGCACAAAGAGGCTGTCTTCCAGAGATAGCCAAGGTTGTACCTTGTGCTGCAGCAGGACTTAGTAATGTGTAAGAGTCACACAGGTGGTACTGGTTTTGAAGGCATGAAGGGGTCATGAAGAGCAGCTGAGGCTCAGCACAGTGAGAGGCCATGGGAGGCCATAGGTGAAGGTGCAGCCTCAGTTGCAATTGATGCCCCAGGACTGAAGGGGTTATGCAAAAGAGTTGAGGCTTGGCACCATGAAGAGAGTCTATAAGAGGCTATTGGTGAAGCCTAGTTACAGTGGAAGACAGTGTTTTAGAGATGCCAGTATCATGAATGACCACCAAGAACAGCAGCAGCAGTGGAGTACAGGCATCTGGAGCCTAGAAGACAAGGTGTGTGCAACAAAGGGCAAAGCCAGAGAAGTGACCCAAGCCCTTGGAGGAGTCCAGAAGATTGTGAGTGGATCCCAGACATTGGACAGTTGGAGTTTGATTTTTGCTTTTGATTGTGACTGAAACCCTGACTAAGACACCAGGGGAAGCAAGCCAGTAAGGAACATCCCTCCATGGCCTCTGCATCAGCTCCTGCTTCCTGACCTGCTTGAGTTCCAGTTCTGACTTCCTTTGGTGATCAACAGCAATGTGGAAGTGTAAGCTAAATAAACCCTTGCCTCCCCAACTTGCTTTTTGGTCATGATGTTTGTGCAGGAATAGGAACCCTGACTAAGACAACCAGGATGTATCCATTAGTCCACAGCCAGGCCCCTCTACTTTCAGGATAAGACTTGAAGGCCCAGCTCCTTGTAGGCAACCCTTCTCTGTCTGCCTGAGAGCCAGATGTGTATTCAACTATGTTGTGCTATAAGAAAACACACACACACACACACACACACACACACATACACACACCCCATCCCACACCACACACACACACATACATACCACATATCACACACACACACACACACACACACACACACACACATACACACACACACCACACCACACACAAACACCAGGAGACTGAACATTTAGTCTTTAAGGTTCACATTTTTGCTATGAGCTTCTGGAGTCTCTGAAATGAAGACACATTCACTTATTTGTGATTCTCTAAAACTAGTTAGTTGTTTTAGATTTGCATTCTCTCTCAAACATTTTGAAATAAGATATGCAAGTATTTAAAAATTTATTTTCAATAGCCCCTGCAATTACATATTCCATACAAGAAAACTCCAGATGTACAGGGTGAAAAAGAATGGAATGATCCATTCATGTCTTGTGCCATGGAAACAACACTGGCCATTCTCACGGCTTTTGAGACCTCCCAGATGAGCTTACCCATCTCCTGGCCTGTTTTCTCTCTTCCTTCTTTCTTCCTTCTCTTGACCACCACCTCTCCTGTGGGGGCAAGATATGTTGTCCATCAGCCAGTTACAGAAGAAACAAATTTGTGGTCCTAAAATAGTAATGTGTCCTTAATACTATGTGGACAATAGTATGTGGTCAATCAGCCACCAGCATTGAAACCAAGAAATTTCAAATATTCCTGTTTCCAGTATCTCAACTATAAGATCTGGAAGCCGTAGGTTCGCTGCCCCTCAGGCAACTGTATGCTCAAGCTGGCAGGTAGTGACCCCTTTGTATTGAACCAAACTGTCCCAGTTTGCAGGACTAAAGAGGCCCACTCCCCCGACTGCCTAACCCACAGCTCTGTGTCAACCCCTGACACACATAGTCTAGTATTTTTTGTTCAACTTGTTACTTCTCCTGGAGGATTGACCTCCTGAAGTCCCTCTTACTGACAAATCAGACTTGGACCCCAGGGAGGGGAACTTTATGGTCAGCCTATGCTCCCTAGAGAGCTTTGAAATAGTGACCCGGTTCCATGGTCTGGCCAGGTTGGAGCTGCTGGTTACATAGCTGTGCTCATTAAAGCACCCTGGGCTAGGACAACGAGGACATAACTATCTGCATGTTGCCACTATAACTGTTACCGTCTAGTTACCAACTAGTTACCTTTTAGTGACCTACTAGTCACCTTCTAGTAACTTACTAGTAAACTTGACAGATCTAACCTTAAACACATCTAAACTTTGTGTGTGTTTATATGTTTGAAACTATGAAAATGCTATGATAGCTTATATTTGTGGGTGCTTTCAATGTCTTGGCCACAGCTCCAAGTCTCCCTGGGATAGGATGAAATTATCGTCCTTTCTGTACCATGATTACCAACAAGCAGTAACCTGCACTACCCAGTATTTCATCAAAGGGAAACCAAATTCATTTGTTAAGAAAAATACCTATTTGTTCAACATTCACTGGGTACTTACAACATGCCAGGCACTGATCGAGGTCAAAGAAATACAGCCAAATGCAAACATATGAGAACTGTGGCCTATGATGGCTCTTACATTCTAGTCAAAGAGAGAGCAGTCACCCTTAGATTGTAGAGGGTTTAACTTTATAAATCAATCTTTTGATTCTGTGTAGAATATAGCATGACTTACTTATATGTTTAAATCTGTGCCCTGAGGAAAGCTGTCAGTCACTGATATGAGGGTCTGGCTGACAAGCTGTGGGGGAGCACAGTGTGCCTTCCTCGCCATTAAGTGAGCAAAGTGGACTTGGTCTATGAGTCTATGGACTCGTAGCTTCCCTGCCAGGCATCCCCTGGCTGACTTACTCACACCAAGTATCTATCTCTTCCAGCCTCCAGCCCCTGGCTCTGGCATGGTCAACATGGAGAAACCTCAAAGGTACCCATCCTGGTACACAGCTAACAAAGATACACCACACACTCCCTTCTCCAACTCCTTGCTTGATTAATGGGGGACACCAAGGACCAGAGAGTTCAAAGTCTTTGCTTAAGAGTTAGGGGGACAGCAATGACCAGAACCACTTCCTGCCTCCCCCATCCTCCCAGAACCTGGGACTCCTGTAGCTCCTCTGGGTGAATGAGAGACAAGTGGGAAAGATCAGAAAAATAGAATTCCTGTGACCGCACAGGACCTCTTCCCTCTGCTCTTGGGGGACCTGGCAGGGTTTAGACCGGAGTCACTTTACACTGGAGTCTGTGTCCTCTTCTGCTTTGGGCAGGACTAGGGAGCCTGGGAAGAGGATCCAGAGAGAACTGTTTGTCTTTCATTACCCCCAGAGCAAGGATAGGCTAACGCTTGTTAGGAAATGGCCTATGATGACCAAGGAAGGGCTCCTGTGGACAACAAACATAGTCTGATCATGTGTGCTCACTTCTTACAGCATAGAGGACAACCCACAGAATTGGGTTGTCCAAATTGTCCCCGCCCCTTGGGACACAGCAGACGTTTTGTTAATAAAGAAGATGCACTTTGTTGCTTCATTGCATCACTAGTGTCTGGGAAGAGGGAAGGCATGCTAGGGAGACAGATAAGGGAGGCAGGGGACGGAAGGTCACAGTGTGAGGGGTCCTGGGAGGACGGGAGCAAAGCCTGTGGGCTCCTGCTCCTGTATGAATCCTCAGTGGGGATTCATGGCACTCATCTGAGAAAAATGTCCTGGATTCTTCCTCCTGCCCAAGAGGAAGACCCAAGCCCGATTTTCCATTTATTTGTAAAATAAAAACTTATTCTATATTCTTTCTCTCTCACTCACCATAAAAACACATTCTTGGCTCTGGGAAGTGAAGTGAAGAAAGTGAAAGGAAGTAGCAGTTGTGATTAATGTGTTGTCTTCTCTGCATACAGATGTGGTGATGAACCCATTCTCTGTGATCTAGGCATCTTCATTTGATGCCAGAGGACCTTTGTGACTCTATTAAGCTACCCTAGAACCCTGAATCCCTATTGCTACTGAGCTAGCCTCAGTAGAGTCTCCCATCCACTACTTGTGAGATGAGCTAGCAAGGCTCAGCTGCCATCTTGCGAGTGATGAGCAGGGGGTGGCTGGTGCCCTATCAGTTGGGCTTGGAAATTGACACAGAGGGCTTGTGATGTATTCGGTTCTTAGGAAGGACAGAGATGAGAAACCTGTTCCTCCTTTGCTCATGATTCAGTAAGGAAGGTTGAGATGACTATCCAGTACTCCCATCACCTGATTGGCTGGTGAGGGTCTAGTGAGGATTAGGATTGTAGAAGGGTCTCCTAGGCTGAAGTCAGAGTGGTTACTGACTGGTGGCTGCCACAGCTATGCCAAGGCCTGGATTTGTTTCTGTTCAATGGTAGAAGAAAAGATATGAGATGGTCAATTTGGGAATGTCTCAGGATGCTCTTTGGACCTGGAGCCCCCACTACCATGCTATGAGGATGCTCTTTGGATCCTAGAGCCCCCAGTACCACTCTGTGAGGATGCTCTTTGGAACTGGAGCCTCCAGTACCATTCTGTGAGGATATTCTTTGGATCCAAAGCCCCTAGTACCACTCTGTGAGGGTGCTCTTTGGATCTCAGAGCCCCCAGTACCACTCTGTGAGGATGCTCTTTGGACCTGGAGCCCCCAGGACCACTCTGTGAGGATGCTCTTTGGATCCTAGAGCCCCCAGGACCACTCTGTGAGAATGCTCTTTGGACGTGGAACCCCCCAGGACCACTCTGTTTCTTTGCCTGGCTTTTCGTTTGCCTCTATGTCTCCTCCTCAGCCCACCATGCCTAATCACAATCAGGAATCCCAACTGGGCAGAGGGCAGCAGAGGTGACTGGGAGGGCAGATCTTGCCCCTGAAGCCCTTGGCATTAGGGTTTCTGAAGCCAAGGGTGCCCTGAATAGGGAGGAATACATAATGGCTGGCAGCCATTACTGAGAGCAGAGGCATGAGTTCCACAGAAAAAGTGGTCCAGGGATGTCCAGGCCCATTTAGTGTATGATGGGGTTGACCCGGGCTCAGCTCTTGCATCCTCTGACAGAGTTTTAGAGTACTCTAGTGACCTCTACATCAAGCCACACCCTTTCCATCTATGAGGTCATTTTGCAAATGGAAAAACTGAATGTTGAAAATAGATAAATGGACTTGTTCCAAGGTTGTGTGTTCGGTAAGTAGCAGAGTCCCTGGAAACACAGGACATCTTCGCCTCATGCGTTGTCTTTTGTTCTGTCCCCTACGATCAGAGAACCCCAAGACTAAGCAACCATAGACCAAGACCCCAGCAGATGAGACAAATTGATAGACAAAGTTTTGTCAAAAGTTTTAAGGGAAAGTTTGATCACTTTTACTTTGGAAAACATTTCTCCCAGTGACTTCCTACCATGACTTAGTATGCATGTATTCTCACCAACCATTAGCAAGTATCCTCACAGGAGGGATGAAGTACTCCCCATATTCCGAATGCACACACACACACACACACACACACACACACACACACACACATCATTCTTATCATGTTAAACTGAGTCCAAAGCTCTGCACTTCCCACTTGCAGGCCTGGGATCCTGCAAGCTTGTCACAGATGAGAAAACCTGGCTCATATGTGCGGTGTCAGGATAGTAACCATGAATCGTAAAGTTAGGTGACCACCTGTGGTCATGAAGCCAAGTAATCAGTCCCTTGACCTCTAGCCCAGCTCTCCTCTCTTTCCCTTCCTGTTATCAGCAGGTGTGTTCCCCCATAGAGAATTCTCCTGAAGCCCTCTGGATCTTGCTTCCATAAACCCTGGGGCTCTTTGAGGATCTGGCAAAAAGAAGGGGGAGAAAGAGGCATTTCCCTCTGCAGCCCGCCCTCCCTGCTTTGCCCTGTCCTCTCTATGGAGCAAGACAGGACTTAACCATTCCTGACAGCACTATTTTGTGCAATCTTCTGGCTGTCAGCTTGGCCACATGTTCTCTGCGTGTTCCCCGGAGCTTTCTCGCCCCGACCCTGACTCTCTCTGTAGCCCTTTCAGATATCATTGAACATTTCAATCCTTCTGTCCTGATGCCCACATGTTCTCTTGGGAAGGGCACTGCAGCCCACACTACTACTGAGTAAGTTTTCTTCTTCTCCCTCTCTGGGGTTGTGCACTCTTGCTGGCCTTGGGTATGTAGGGACTTAAGGGGACAGACAACAGTCAGAGAGCTTTGAAATAGAGCTCTTCACTAAGTCAATGTCCAAATACCTTCCCTCTGCTGATTTCAGTTGGCTTCAAAGGTTAGGTCAAGCCTGCCCCTCAGAAGCCAGGCAGTTCAGGGTAGCCTCCGGTTCAGATACTGTCAGCTTTGCTGGGGGTGAGGGCATCTGCCCTGTCCCGTGGGGCGAGTAATTAACCAGGGTCCGAAGGGGACCGAGCCTGAAAGAGAAACGGGTGAGAGAAAGGAACGAGACCAAGCAGAAATGGTTGTCAAGGCCTAACTTTACTTCAGAAGGACAGGGTAATTATACTTGCAGAGCAAGGAAGCGTTAAGAGGAAGTGGGGCGGGGGTGTGCACCTGGCTTCACACCTGGCCGGAGCGGAAGCGTTGACAAAACATTTTATGGTTTTTCCGAGAACACTCCATGGTTCCTCCGAGAATAGACTGTTACTCAGATAAGGTCAAATTCTCAGGGACTGGGGAACAACAGGGACACTCTGTCCCTGACAGGCATCACCTTCCTGAACCTTAAGAATATGATGTTTTTGATTGTGCTTTCCATTCCCCAGAGACTTGTGGATTCAGGCTAAAGAGCTGGTGAGGCATATGAAGGACAACCAGGTAAGAGGCTTTGGAACTCTGGTGTGGGTGAGCTGTTCAGGTTTGCTGCAAGACGGTGACCCCAAGATACAGAGTGATGACAGCCCTGGTGCACAACTCTCGTGTCCTGGCCTCTGAGGAAACGCCTCTTCCGCTGTAATACTCTGAAGGTCACTTAGGAGAAAAGAGTGACTGGTTCTATTTAGAATGATTTATTTAGGATGACTTCCGGTGTAGATGTGCAGATGCTCGGCAGATGGACTAAATGACCTTTCATGTAAAAAGGTGGTTGGGTGTGGGATGAGACAGATTTATACATCCCAGTAATGGGGCCCTTGCGACTCTCTTTCTGAGACTGTTTTTCTTACTTAGGGCAACTACAGCACAGGGGTAGGGGTGGAGCAGGAGAAATCTGGCAAATAGCCCAGCTTAGATTTCTGGTTAGAAATCTAAAAGTCCAAAACCTTTTGAGCATTTCAGATTTGGGATTTTCAGATAATAAATGCTCAGAAATAAGTTGCTCAGGTAAAATCTATGCAAATACCCCACATCCTAAGGACTCCAAAGTCAGAAACAGAAACACTTCTGGTCCCAAGTCTCCCAGATAAGGAATATTTAGCCTGTGCCCTGGGGAAGTTTTGGATTTTTTTTAAAAAATGTATTATATTTTGTTTAATGTGTGTGTGTGTGTGTGTGTGTGTATGTGTATGTGTGTGTTTGTTTGTTTGTTTGTTTGTGTTTGCACAAGGTGTGCATGTGAAGATCACAGGATCTGTCACTTCTCTCCTTCCACCATGTGGGTCCTGGAAATTGAACTTGGGTCATCAGGCTTGGTAGCAAGAGCCTTTACCCAAGGGGCCAGCTCACTGGCCCATTGCCTTTTTCTAAAAATCTTGTTGATTTTGAGTGTGTGTGTGAGAGAGAGAGAGAGAGAAAGAGAGAGGGGGGGGGTGCTGGATTACCTGCATCATGAGGTAAGGCAATGGCTCCCCAGCCCCTGGGACCTTGGGACATGGGACATGCGACAAGCATCATTTTGGGTGTCCGTGAAGCCCTTCTCAGGGCAGCAGAGTTGGGATTCAGGTTACTCTCAGTGGCATTTGCTGGAGTAGGAGAACAAGACCCTGAGAATGGAAAGCTCGAAGAGTTCCACCTTTTCACCTGTCCTGAAAAGGGATGCTTCTGGGTTGGGGGTGGGGGTCTGGGCCCTCTTAGAGAGCTAAGCACCCTAGCTTTCTGATTGAGGCTGGCCTCTCTGGAAGCTGCAGTCTCTAGGAGCTTAAGAATAGTGCTGTGGCTCACCTTCCCAAACACACCTGCTTCCCAGGATCTGGGCCTCACTGACCACCAGAGAGAGGCAAGAGGTGCATTCTAAGATGCACAGCTAAAGGGGTGACAGACACCTTTGGACCAACCTCATCCAAACTCTCCAAAGGGTAGTCCCCAAACAAGGCCCACTGAGTGAAACCAGCCCGCAGTCTTACTCGGGTCTGTGGGTCTCTTCAGACCGGAGGTCAGACAGGACCTGCAAAATGAAACGGGTGGATCGGGAGAACAAAGAGGCGGACGTTCTATCTTTACTTGGGTGTGCTTTGAGCTTATATAGGCAAGTAAGAACTGGAACCGAAATCTCAAGGATTAAAATGTTTGCATAACATAAACATTGCAGGGGGAAGTCAGGAAAGAGTCAAGAGGGAGTCCCAAGTGAAGGTCACCAGCGGCTTGGATGTCTGCGGATGTCTTTAGGCAGTAGGTGTTGTCACAGGTGTAGTTGTATTTCAGCTGGACTTTTAGGGCAACTTTTTTCAGAGATAAGCTGATAGTCTGCAGAAGGTCTTTCAGCTTAATTTCTCAGGTGACTGCCTCAGGCAGAGGCCACCAAGGTCTGGAGGCTAAACTGGGTTTGCTCAAGGTGTGGGAGGCAACAGCCCACAGTGTTCCAGACGGCCCAGAGGCAGCCATGGCAGCTTGGCACATGCATGTCTCTTCCTATCTCTTTTGTCTCTTCATCTCCTAAGTGCCCAGAGCATTTGTGAATTTGGTGTATCTCACTGAGTTTTTTGGCCATGGCACTTCAGCATCAAGAGACTGGTTTCAGGTAAAAGAGAACAGGCCGACAGACAGACAGACAGACAGGCAGGCAGGCAGGCAGGCATAGAGTAGGACCATCATCTGTGGTGTGGTTGTCACATGTCAGTACTGTAGGGACCTTGAAGTGTAGGTCAAGACAGTCCAAGACCATGTTCTCAGCACAAAGCAGATTTATTTACCCCAGAGGAACAAAGGGCAGGATAAGGGATAAAGAAAAGGGGCAAGGGAGAGGGGAAGGGGTATTCATCCTGGAGGACAAAGGACTGGCTCTGGGTAGAGAGGAGACAGACGTGACCCATAGGAAAACAGTTTATAAACGCAAAAGGGGAAACCTTGTGTTTTAATTGAGCATGTTGATTAGGTGAGCCAAAGGGGGCATTTGTTGCTGGACTTCAGTACTTCAGTAGTTGGATTATGGTAGTCAGGCTCAGGAGGAGATCTCAGGAACTGGCCAAATAAGAGGAACTTCGGGGCTAGCTTGAGGAATGTAATCTAACAGCTTTTAGGGGGAATGGTGGAGAAGGGCAAGGCTTGCCAAAGCCATGTCTGCCATGCTCAATCTGGCTAGAGTCCTTTCCTGTATTGCATGGACTCTCCATATACATTGATGCCCAGGGAGACCTCCCCTGGGGAGACTGGAGAGTTCAATAGCTGTCTGGCTCATATAGTGAGTGCCAGAGTCAGTGAGAATGCTGCAATATTTAATTTGGTTGACGCAGTGATAGAGCCAGAGCCCTACTCCAACCCCCACCCCCAAATGTTTGAGAGTTTAAACCACAGTTGAAAGAGTCATTGCCTGGTGTGCACAAGCGGGAGTCAGTCTCTAGTACTGTATAAAACTAGGTATGGTGATACCTTCCTAGCACTTAGGAGATAGAGGCAGGTGGTCAGAGGGCAGAGCTGTATACAACACATTGGTAGCAAGCCTGGTGTGACTTCCCCCCAGCCAGGAGCTGGCTGTCTCAGACCTTGCTTTGCCACAAACAGCCGGCCCACTTAGAGCAAGGCTTACTGACTTAAACAAAGCCCTTTTGTTCCTGCCACTTCTCTGCCTCAAAGTTCCTGCTAACAGCTGCACCCTGCGGAATTGCTTGCCTGCCTCCCAGCATTGAGATGCTAATTTGGCCACAA
>JADRCD010206972.1:42500-56106 GCA_019843815.1 Montemys delectorum
CAGAGCCACTTCCCCCCACACCTGGAGTATGAGCATTGCTAATTTGCAACTGAATTGAGTGCCTGGGACATCCTCAAGATAACGTTAAACTTATTACTTTTAAACTTTTGAGTTTTTATCTCAAGCAGTTTTGTTACGGACATGCAGGCTCTGCTCCACGCTAGACTTCAGAGAGGCTCTATGTGGCAATTATTCATCATGATGAAGAAAAGGCGTTATATACATATTGTGGCTTTGGTCTGTATGGGAAAAAGGTGTGCTGTGAGGGTCTGCAGCCAATGATGTACTACTGGATCTATGGCTTTCACCAACCTAAGACAGAGTCATGTGCCAAGAGGCTGTGTTTATTAATAATAGACACTAAAAGGCCCGGTTTGTGCAAATACACACAAACTAGCTGCACGTGATATTCCAAGACAGGTAAGAGAAAGACCAGTAGATCTACATCTAAGACAGGCGATGCCACCAAGCCACCATGATTCCCAGATAGGACTATGGTGCATAAATATATCTTATGTGCCAGTCCAGCTAATTTTTAATAAATAAATAAGGAGTGTCCCCATCCACAATGAGCTGGGCCCTCCCCCCACACCGGTCAGTAATTAAGAAAATTCCTTTCAGCCTTGCCTGTTTACCACCCCATGAGGTATTTTCTCATTTAGGGTTCCCTCCTGTCAGATGACTCTAGCCTGTGTCAAGATGACATAAACCTGGCCAGCACAACTGACCCCTTGTCAACTTGACACACAAACACATCACTAGCAAGTCATGACTTTTCCTTTCTTGTTTATCTTCTAGATTTCATATTAATAAATATCACAATGTGAAACATATTACAAAGTTAAAAGTCCCACAGCCTTTACCAATTCAAACACTTCAACATTCAGTCTCTTTAAAAAAATATCTGAAATCTCTTTTAAAATATAAAGCTTCCATAAAATTCCAAAATCACTTTAAAAGTTCAAAGTCCCCCAACTGTGGGCTCCTATAAAAATCAAAATAAGTTAAGAACATTCTTACTTCAAGAGGAAAAAAATCAGGGCACATTTGCACTCTGAATAAAGCAAAATCACACTCCAACTTTGTAAATCACTCAATGTCCAATGTCTGGGATCCACTCACAATCTTCTGGGCTCCTCCAAAGAGTTTGGGTCACTTCTCCAGCTCTACCCACTGCAGTACTCATGGATCCGTCCCCTGAGCTCAGGCCCACACTGCTGCATGGCATCTCCACAATTCTGGGGCCTCTTGCTGCAACTGGGCTGCACATTCACTGCTAGGCTCTCCCTCTCCTACGCTCTCTTCAGGGACTCTATCCTTGCCACACAGTGCCAAACCTCAGCTGCCTCTGTTGCTGGCACTATTAGGCATGTGTTTTGTTCACCCAGAAGGTGCCCGTATGGAAGCAAGCCATGGCTCCTGAAGTTGACCAAAGAGGCCGAGTGGGATGTAGGGTGCTCGGTGAAAGCCACCATTCTTACACTTGAATTGGTGAACAGCTCAAAATATTGTGCCTGCTGACATGCATTAACATTATTTTCATGCAGTTGTTGGAAGTGCAGCTATGTGACAATGCTGTCTAATCTGGAGATTGCAGACTGGGGGACAGGATGCCATTGCAGACCTATTCCCCTAAAGAGAACATGGCTCCTCCTTGGTATTCAGGGCTCTCTTGTACTTTTTGACTTTCTAGAGAGGAGTCTCCAGCTCTCTGCCTGGTACACCTTGGTGCTGGGGCTTCAGAGACAAGTTTTAGACTTTCAGAGACAAGTGAAAACTCACTGTTAGTCCAGAGTGTAAGGCAAGGGGGCTCTTCCAAGCACGTGACTGGATACCTTGTGTGGAGGTGGTTGAGTCGAAGGGTTCCGGTGTGCTAAACAACTCTGGCTGGCTTGGGCTTTTGACACGCACTCTCCTCTTCCTTCAGGAAGCCCGAGAAGATCTGGCCTCCAGCAAGTTCAACAAGCGTGAGTCCTTCTCGGTGGTTTTCCAGCCTTTCTTCTCAGAGATAGAACCACCCTCGGTGAGTAAGCCATGTGAGGTGTCAAGAGTATGGATAGTAAGTGGGAGGAAGTCTACACCACAGCACACACCTGCCCCTGCCTCTGAATCCTTCTCTTCCTCCTCCTCCCCACCCACCTTCCTCCACAGAAGCCCCAGAGTACAGTCTCAGAGACAATACCACAGCAGTCTCTCACACTTTCTCCTGCGGTTTCCTCACAGGGTTGCATGGCCCCATGAAGCAGATTCTGAGATGCAGGGCAGCTCCAAAGTAAAGAGCAGAGACCCAGGGCTGCTGATAGTGCTGCCTAAAGCCCTGCCTCTGGAATGGGCTAACCGTGTGACTTCAGGAAAATGGTTTGACTTCTCCATGCCTTGATTTCGCATCTGCTAAAACGAAGACTGTTGCTAATATTCCATCTATCTAGAGTGGATGTGGACATCCCACAAGTTAACACATGGGAAGAACTCAGGGCCTAGAGGTGGGAAACCCTGGGTACCTCTCACCTCTGTTCTTACTGAGGGTGGGGTTTTCCAGGTCGCCACCTCTAGCTTTCAAGGTTGCAGCTAGGAACAGCTCCCAGCTCCTATCTGTTGGCATCATTGTGCTACCTCCAAGACTTACTGCTGTTTAAACCATGGCTCATAAGGGGGAAAGGACCCCCTGCCCAGGCCTCACTTCCTCATTCAGACCACAGCTGGGTCACACCTCTGTCCTGAACCTGCTACTGTTCTGAGTTCAGGTTTAGAGGCTCCGTCACAAGGCAGAGCAACCAGAGACTCACTCTGCTTCTTGCAGCCCTGACCTCCAAAACCCTCACCCCAGACAGCGCTCCTATAGACTCATTGTTAAGGAAGGGCTAGGGGACAAGGCCGGATGGGTCACAGCCCTGTTCTCGTGGGTCAGTCAGCATGGAGGCCATCATATCCTAGATGCCGGGAGCTGACACAGAGTTCCTTCTCTTGCAGAAAAGGTCCTCCCCTCAGGATCCCACCACACTCGCCCTCAGGATCTGGAATAGCATGGTGAGTGTGGAGCTCAGAGGCTCACTCGGTGCCCAGGAGCTTGACCCTATCAGCGACAGGACCTAGGGAAAAGCTTCAACTTACCTTCCCCAGAGGCAGAGCCATGTCCTCAGAGACTGGGTGGTTGACTTGCTTCCTTTCATCTCAGGGCACATCTTGGGGCACAGGCTCCCCTGGTAGCTCTTACTCACTCTCTGCACTCAGGTGGCATCATGCAGGTCTAAAGGCCTGGGTGGTACCCAGAGCCAACCTTGTCTTCAGAGAGATGATCTGGACTCAAATTAGATTCTTCCTTTCATACCTGCATCATTTCAGGGTATCAAGTCCCCAAACAACACAAAACACAAACCCTCTGACCCCACATACTCAGTGTATCTCACCCTTGATGTCACAGAATGTGTTGATCTCCGTAGGGTAGCAACGGTAGACTTTCCCAGGTCCCCAAAGATTCCCCAGGGCCTTTGGGATCATTAGTGGATGGGAGGTATCCTAAAGCTTGGTGCCCTTTCAGGGTGCTGGACTGCTTCCTCCATTATCCCACCCACCCACCCTTCGTCCACATTACCCGAGATTTAGAATCCCTGGAAGAGAAGTTGGTTTTTCTTCTTCCTTGGATTAGAAATATTTCACTGTGTGGAGTATGCTGAGCTTCACATTAGCCCAAGGTGGCCTGTGGAGGTCAGAGAAAGGAGGTTAGGTATGCCCTTCCCCCAGCCTCCAGGAGGTTTAACAAACCTCAGGTTTTTACAACCTGGCTGGAGTCTGTGCTTGGCCTCCCTGCATTGGCATTTTCCTGCCTGAGTCTTGAGAAGCTGACTGGTGGGAGGAGGTATCCGGTTGGATTCTCCATCAGAGGGTATGAAACATTACACAGATGTTGATGGTTTTTAGGATCTGACCCACAAAAAAGCCTTTTCCAGTAACAGCCAACAGGGTCAGGCGGACTTGTTGATGGTTCCACCTGCAATGAGAGGCTTCTAAAGAAATGGTAGGAGTACTAACACATGCAATACCTTGATAGTAAGGGGGTGCCACATCAAAACATAGCCAACACTTTCTAGTCATCTCAGGGTTCGCAGAATTGAGTACTTTGAAGGCACTAGTTAGCATGTTAAAGAAAGGGTTGACACTTAGATCAGATTCTGGAGGCTGTGTGGATAGGGCCTCTAGAGAGAGTATGGTGGTCCCTAACACAGCAGCTGGTGTGGCAGTTCCCATTTTTGGGTTTAATCTGGGGAGGGGACCGTGGAGGATCTGGAAGCAGATGGTGAAGGCTCAAGGCTGAATTTGGGCCTAGTAGAGTATAAGGGGTTTCTATCTTAAGCTTAATGGTAAATATCAGCCCGCTGTCATATTTTTCTTTATAAAATCTAAATCCCCACGTATAGCCGGTTGACTACCCGGTTGCCTGCTTTCCTGGCTCTGTAAAAGTAATGTGGAGTAGGTGACACCAGGTCTCACACTCCGAACAGTATGTCCACCCTGCCTTCCCTGCCTCATGATGGCTAAGTTTGCGGCCACCTTTATAAATTCCCAACTGGAAGGCGGCTTCCAGTATGTATCACCCGAAGTCTCACAGCCCCAATTTTTACAGAAAAAATGATCTCGGCCTCCACATGTCAGATTAAGGGAATGATCTTGGTGGAGTCCAGGGCAAACATAAAAAGTCAGGGTACGGAGTTGACTCCTCTGAATCACATGTCTGTACCTCCCGAAAGGGTCTAACTCATGCCAGCTGGGGGGGAGAGGACACTTTGGGAGCAGGCATGTTGGGGGTCATAATATCCTTCCATATCCCAGTTAGCTGGCACCCCAAAAGCCAGTTTGCAGACATCGGGGAACATGTCAGGCCACCACAGGCCTGGCGTAGTGACTTTAGACCTGCTCCATAGTATGTCTGTATATCCAGTAATTACCATCCAAGTCAGGTTACATGGCTGGTAAGGGCTGGCACTGGATGAACTCAAGAGAAGGGAACTAAGATACAGTATCATGATCAATGGGAGTCCCATTTTTAACTATCTTGAGCTTTAGTGGGTTATCAGTAGTCTGTGCTCTCCAAGGGTGTAGTTCCAGGTCCGGTGGAGGGGGTTTAATGTGTGATGTGTGGATCCATGGTGTAAGCCCATCTACTTTCACCACAGTTGGGGTGGTTAGCAGGACAAGCTACGGTCCTTCCCAGCAAGGCTCAAGCGTCTGGGCTCGGTGTTGTATGTAGACTGCATCTCTGACCTGGAACTGATGCGATGGCTTAGGGGTCCTCGGCTCATACGTGGCTGCCAGCTGCGACCAAACTTCTTTCTGTACCACCTGCAGCCCTTTTAATCTGGCATACAAATTATTATTACTATGACAGGTTGGCTCAATAACGTCCCCTAGTAGAGTTAGGGGCACTAGGGTTCCATACAGAATCTCAAAGGGAGTCAAACTGAAGTGGGAAGGGGTATTTCTAACTCTGAACAGGGCCAGAGGAAGGAGCACCACTCAGTTTGCACCAGTCTCTATGGTTAATTTTGTCAAGGTCTCTTTTAGAGTTCTGTTAGCCCTCTCTACCTGTCCTGAGCTCTGAGGTCTATAAATGCAATGAAGTTTCCAATCGACCTCTAAATACTTGGCCACTCCCTGACTTACCCTGGCAATGAAGGCCAGGCCATTATCAGATCCGATTACCTTGGGCACTCCAAATCGGGGGAAATTTTCTTCTAGTATCTTCTTGACTACTATCGTTGCAGTTTCCTGCTTGGTAGGGAAAGCTTCTAACCATCCTGAGAAGGTATCTATGAAAACTAGAAGATATTTGGAGCCATACTTGCCTGGTTTTATCTCTGTGAAGTCTACTTCCCAGTAGACTCCTGGCGGGTTCCCTCAGTACCATTTACCAGGGTCAGTCTTGTTTCTGCAAGCATTCACCGTCTGACAGGGTATACAGTTGTGAACCACCTGCTCTACCAGGTGTTTTAGTCCTGGAATATGATACTTAGACCTCATGGCAGTTTGTGTTAACTTGCTTATCCCTAGATGGGTCCATTGGTACATTTGTTTTATCATTGTCTTTGCTTGTTCCCGTGGTAGTGTTCTTTTACATGATGGGGTCACTCAGACCCCCTTTCTCTGATCAAAACGATTTTCAGTGTCCTTTGAGATGATCTCCAGGTCTTCAGTGGAGGACTGGAACTTAAGTTCAAGCAATTTGGACTCTCTGGCCACCATCACTTTGGTCGCTCTAGAGGCTGCCACCTTAGCTTCTTGATCTGCCAAATTATTCCCTCAAGCTATAAAGGAATCACCCTTTTGGTGGCCCAGATGGTGAATAATACTCACTTTTGCTGGTTTGTACAAGGCTTTTAGTAGCACCAGAATCTCAGGTTTGTTCTTGATTTCTTTTCCTCCCAAGGTCAGTAGTTCCTGCTGCCGGTAGATGGTGCCATGGAAATGGGCCATAGTGAAGGCATATCTACTATCTGTATAGATGTTGATCTTTTTGTCTTCTCCTAGCTCAAGAGCTTTTGTGAGGGCAATGAGCTCGGCTTTCTGAGAAGAGGTTCCCTCTGGCAGAGTTTGTGCACATACAACTTGTTGTCTATCCACCACAGCCGAACCTGCTCTCCTCTGCCCCTTTTCTAGGTAACTAGAACCATCCATGAACCAAGAAGTCTTTTCTGCATCAGACCTGTCGGACAGGTCTTTGCACCAGCCACATACCTCAGCAAGCACTTGCTGACAGTCATGAATGGGAGGCTCAAGGTCGGGGTCTGGGATAAGGGTGGTTAGATTTAGGCCCGTAGTGGGTGCAAACGTGATCTTGTCAGAATTGAGTAGCAAAGTCTGATAATGGGTCATTCAGGCATAAGCCATCTGAAACTGTCCCGCAGTTTCACGAACTTTGGGTTCTCTCAGTTGAAGGAAGAAAGGACCTGAAACACAGGGTTCAAAGTCAAGTTGAGCCCCAATCAAGACTTCGTACTTTACTTTTGGGGTTCAGCATTTATATGTACACAAGAAACCAAAATTGGATCTCTAGGTTACAATGATATTTGCATAACATAAGTCAGGAAGGAGTCAGGGGCAAAGGTCACCAGCAAGTCTGCAGATGTCCTCAGGCAGTAGGCATTGCAGTGTAGTTGTATCTCAGCGTGAACTTCCTGGGCAGCTTCTTTCAGAGATAAGCTGATAGTCTGCAGAGAGTCTTTTGTCTTAATTCCCCAGGTGACTGCCTCAGGCAGAAACTGCCAGGGTCGGAAGGCTGAACTGGGTGGGGGAGGCAACAGCCATTAATTTGGGGGGCTGGTGGACCACACTCTCTAGGGCATGTGAAGTGGATATTACCAGGTCTTGTCCCAAAGTCAACTTATCAGAGTCTTTAACCAACACTGTAACTGCAGCCACAATCCTCAGACAGGCAGGCCACCTGGAGGGCACAGGGTTCAACCTTTTTGAGAGGTATACCACTGGTCTCTTCTATGGTCCCAGTTTTTGGGTCAGGATTCCTTTTTCTATGTCCTTGTTTTCTGCCACATGCAGGTGGAATGGCATAGTCGCATCAGGGAGACCCAGGGCACGGGCTGACATGAGAACCATTTTGATGGTGTCCAAAGCCCTTTGCTTTTTCTCCCCCCACACAAAAAAGGCTGCTTGTTCTTGATGAGAGGATAGAGAGGGGCCACAATCTTGGCAAACCCAGGTATCCATAGGCAACAGAAGCCTTCTATGCCCAGTAACTCTCTAACCTGTTTCTGATTTGTGGGCAGTGGGATGTGAAACAGTTTCTTTTCTGGCATCTGATAGCCATCTCTTCCCTTCCTCTGAGAATGACACTGAGGCCAACCTTCTCCTCTTGGATCTCCATACTGACTAATACAGCTGTTTAAAATTGGGTTTTGCTTTCCAAAGTTATGGTTATGCTCTAATATTGCAAGAGAAACTTGAAATTTATGGTTAAACTGCCAGCGTCTGTTGGCTGCAGTTTGCAGTTCGATTGCAGGCTCAGTATTTTTAACATGCCCATATTTGTAATTAAGAAAAAAAAAATCAAGCAAGTGGAGGCTGCTGACTTGTAGGGGACTCCAGTACAGGCAATGCTTTCACAGTGCCGAAGTGATAAGGAATGTTTTAAGTATGGGGGCATAGGTCATTTTAGGAAAGACTGTCCAAAATTTAGAGGCAAATATAACTAGCAACAAACAGTTAGGCATGGTGGTGCATGCCTTTAATTTCAGCTGTCAGGAAGCAGAGACAGGTTAATCTCTGTGAGTTTGAGGCCTGGTCTACAGAGTGAATTCTAGGACAGTCAAGTATACACAGAGAAATCCTGTCTTAGAAAACCAAAAAAAAAAAAAAAAACCCAAAAAACAAAACAACAACAAAAACAAAACAATAACAAAACCCCCAAAACACCAAAAATCAAAAAACCTGAACATTTAAAGTATGAAAATTTTAAATATGTTTTCATAAGAGCATCAACACAAGAGAGAGAGTATAAAAGGAGGGTGTATCTGGTCTTGGTGCTACATGTTCTAACCCCAGCATTCAAGGAGACTGAAGCAGGGTGATCATGAATTTGAAGTTTATCTGAGCTATCAGTGAATTTCAGCCTAACCTGGGCTCCATAATCAAGACTCTCAAACAGAAAAAGAAAGTATAGGATAATCCAACTCATGAGTATAGATGTAAATATTTGGGGGGAGGGGGCAATGCCTCACTCTTTTTATCCTAGGCTTGCTAGGAACTTAATATGTAGGTAAGTCTAGCCTGCCTGGCTACGTAATAATTCTTCCACCTTGGTCACTTGAGTATCAGATTAAACCAATGTGCTTGGCTTGAAGTCATAAAACATTGAGATAGAATATAGCACTGTATAGCAAAAATATGTTTACTATTTAATGATATATTACTTAGTTATATTATTATTTGATAATAGCATAATCAGAAATAAAAAACTGTTTAACAATCAATACTCAAATAACACATTGTTGTCTAGAGCTCTTGGGCTGGTGTCTTAGTTACTGTTCTGTTGCTGTAAGGAGACACCATGACCAAGGCAACTTATTAAAAAAGAGTTTAATTGGGAGCTTGTTGACACTTTGAGAAAGCTAGTTCATGATCACCATGGTGAGGAACACAACAGCAGTCAGGCATAGGGCTGAATAAATAGCAGAGAGCTTATATCTGATCTGAAAGTTGCAGGCAGAGAGAGAGAGAAAGAAAGAGAGAGAGAGACAGAGACAGAGACAGAGATACCCCCATGAATGGTGGGCAAGGCCTTTATGACAAGCAGAATGTCCCCAAGACAGAAAAAAGGCAGGTCCCTTTTGTTCCCTGGGAAGCTGTATCCGTGGCTCTGGTGAAATCTGTTGGAATTCGGCTGAATGTTTCAGGGTCATTTATGAGGCATGGCCTCCCATACAGAGTTTCAGCAGGGGGGACCTTGGCAAGTGGGTGAATTTCTAAGAGACCAGGAGCAATAGCTGAGCTCGTGGAGACTCAGTTTCTTCAGTTAGTTCTTACGTGTCCTTTAACCTTTGCTACCTTTCCAAAGAACTGGGGCTGTCAGGTGATGCTGAATGAGCCTGAGTGCCATGCAGAGGATGTTGAATTCCCAAGGCTTAGCAGAGCTCTCAGTAATGTCTGCCTTGAAAGGAGGCCTGTTGTCACTTTGGACACTTTTAGGTAGCCCAATTGTGGACTTATTTTTTAGAGCAGCACTCCTGTTGCTTCTGAGTTTTTTTGTTTTTTTGTTTTTTTGGGGTTTTTTTTTTTTTTTTTTTTTTGTTTCACACAGGGGAGCTTCTATCCATCCTGGAAAGGTGTCTGCAGAAACCGGGAATTATTTGGCACTGAGTCCATGGGTATGCGAGTGGAATCCAGCAAGAGTCTCTCCAGGTTCTGTGCATGTCTTTGGATCCCTGGGTGCTGGGGACTGTTTAAGGGACTGTGTTTCTGACTTGGTGTGGTGGTTCTAATGAGAATGGTCCCATAGGTTCATAGATTTGAGTACTTGGTCACCAGGGAGTGGCACGATCTGGAAGGATTAGGAAGGTGTCCTGGTTGCAGGAAGTGTGTCACTGGGGGCAGGCTTTGAGGTTTCAAACCTAGAGTCTCTTTCTTCCTGCTGGCCGCAGATGTGGATGTGAAACTCTCAGCTCCTTCTCCAGCATTATATCTGCCTGCATGCTGCCATGCTTCCTCAATGATGACAATGGACTAAGCCTCTGAAACTGTAAACCAGCTCCCAGGTAAATGATGTCCTTTATAAGAGTTATTTCACTCATGGTGTCTCATCACAGGAATAGAACAAGGGCTCAGACACATATCTTACATCCCTGTATCACTTGGACTGTTTCTTTTAAGCTCTGCCCTGTAAGAATCCTTTAAACAAACAAACAGGGTGTGTTCTTCTTTCCTAAGAGATGCATCTGATGTAGGGTTTTAAAAGCTTTCCATTGATGGGCCTTTGAAGCAGCATGGTCATTTGGTGTCAGCCACAATTCCTGGGGGGTCCGGATGACACACCTGGCCTTAGAGGTAAAGAACATTTCCTCTGAATAGTTTTGGATCTCTTGAGAGGCATCAAAGGTTCCTACAGAAGATGGAACATTCTATGTGCCCAGGGCATCCCTATTGGCCTCATGTTTAGCTATTGTGGGTTTTTTTTGTTTTTTTTTGCCGTTGGACCACACCCTTTCTGGTGTCCTGGACAGTGGATCACAGCCACTTGGGTGGCTTTATCTGGGAGCCTAATGATTTCTCAGGAAAGCTTTGTGGGATTCCAGCTGCAGTTAGAGGGATCTTTTTTCCCATATGACCACATGGGCATGGAAGATGGGGAAGGCGTATTTGGAATCTGTAAAGATCCTGGTTCTTTCCCCGTGGGACAGTTACAGCACTCCAGTGAGATCGATCGGCTCTGCTAGCTGAACAATGCAGGTTTTCGGTGTTGTTCCTGATTCAAGTACATCAGAGCCAGTGACTATTGCATATCCTGCATATCGGATTCCTTCTTTTTTGAAGGACCCTCCATTCATATAAAGGACTGGATCAGGGTTTCCTGAGGATTGATTTGAGGATCAGAAAGGGCTGCGAAGCTTCCCAGGAGGACTTACTCACAGGAGTAGAGCAGGGGAGGATCCCCTTCCTTCTCTGTCAGACAAGAAACTGGATTCCGGTTTTGACAGGTCTGGAGGGTAATCTTAGGTCCCTCCAACATGAGGGGCTGATGACATTTAAGTAGCCTGCTGTCCTCATCCTTAGATGTGAGAATAGCCTGTGAACCACGAGGGGGCGCCCAGGGGAAAATTTCAGGCTTTGGGGATTAGAAATCTTCCAGCAACATCTAACCAATTCCTTTCCTACTTTATCTAATTCATCAGTGACATAAGCTGTAGGTTGTTGAGCAGGGGCATGAATTGGATAATTACTCCAGAGCAATGCCCTGTCTCTCAGTCCACTTAAGGAGGGAGTCTCAATTAACATCTTTTTAAGTTTTGTGACATTTCCTTGGGACTCAGAGATCCACTCAGTCTGAGTGGGTTCCTGGGCCTGAGTGCTTCCTTAAGAGTCTGATCCGGGAAGGGCAGCTCAATGGTTAAGAGCACTTGTTACTTTTCCAAAGGAACTGAGTTCATTTCCCAGCAACCCCACCAGGCAGTTTAAGACCATTTGTAATACTAGCTCCAGAGGACCTGGCACCTTTTGCCTTCATGGGCATCTGAACTCTCAGTCAGATATCCAAAAGGCAGACACACAACCCTGCACATAACTAAGAATATTAAAAATAAATCTTTTTTTAAGGGACTGATACAGATAGTTAGCTAGTTCCGAATTCTGTAATGTCCTATAGCTCCCAAAATTCCCTTGTTTATCTGCTTGAGGGTTTGGGGGAACAGAAAATCCCCAAATAGATTAGATCTATGCCAGCCCTAAGAGTCTGGTTCCTTTTGACAAGACAGGGCCCAAATAGGTAACTTTGGCTTTGCACACCTGGCCTTTCCCTCTAGGCCCTTGTGGCCCGTGTCAGCCAGGATATCAAGGAAGGATTCTGTCTCTTGGGAAATGATTCCTTCTGTTGGCCCACATAGATGGAACTCACCTTCATATTGAATCATACCAAATTTGGATGGTCTCCAGATGAGTCCAACCCACCAGATCAGTCATCCTGGGATGGGGATGGGGGTGTTCAGACCATGCATGAGTTGAGAAAAAGACCAGGGTTTTCTTTCTATGCATTCCGGGTTGAGTTTTCTCCAGATGTTCAGGAGGGAAGTTGGTGGAGAGCCTGGAAGAATCTTGGCTCTCTCTCAGGGTTTCTCTGTGTAGCCCTGACTGTCTTGGAACTCACTCTGTGAGGCTGGCCTCTAACTCACAGTAATCTACCTCTCCCTGCCTCCCAAATGCTGGGAATAAAGCCATGCCCCACCATAGCCCAGATGAACATTGAAGGTTTTTTATCCCCACCTGCAAGTTGAAAACGATAAGGGGAGAGACTGGTAGAGGCTCACCCATCCCTTCTTCCATCTCTTAGCCCGGTGTCAGGAGAGGAGGCTCTGGCCTCTGATGGGGGAGATTGTGATGGTCAGATAGATGCCCCTCCCCCCATTTACACTTTCCCATGCCTGCAGTCCTGGTGCCTGATATTACTACTTGTACCCTAGATCTTTCTCCATTCCTGAAACTAGTCTCTTTCTTGCCTGGTTTTATCCACAAGTGAACAGATCAAAGTGAGAAGAGCCTGTCACTTAAGACAGAACTTCTCTATTCTTCCCAGAAGCTACATATATGCTTAAGGATCCTGCTCATTAGCGTGACCTCCAGTCTCATCTGAAGGGGAGTGGGACCTAGCATAAAATAGCCAGCACAAATGACTAACAAGAATGTACTAACTCCTCAGCCAGACTTGATTTCTGAGGCTTCCCAGTTCTCAGAGGGAGCTAAGGAAGGTGTTTGATATTTGAGGTGAAACAAATGAGGGAGAAAAGTCCTCTGCCTCTGTAGGTCCCTGTTCCCATCCATGCCCAGTTATTCTTGGGGTCACAAAGGCTACAGGGCGAAAGATAGGGAAGACAGAAAAATTAGGTCTCAGTCTTCTTCCACACTATTAGTGATTGTCCAAATCCTTTAAGAAAGTTGGTCCTGGAGACATGGCTCAGCAGTTAAGGGCATGTATTGCTCTTCTAGAGGACCTGAGTTCAGTTCCCAGCAACTGCATCAGGTGACTCACTACTTGTAACTCCAGCTCTTGGGGATCCAGCTCCTCTGGCCTCTGTAGGTACCTGCACTCATGTGCACAGACCTTCACATAATTAAAAATAATTTTAAAAAATCTTTAAAAATAGAGATGGGTGGTGGTGCACGTTTGATCCCAGCACTCAGGAGGCAGAGGCAGGTGGATCTCTGAGAATTCAAGGCCATACTGGTCTGCAGAGTTAGTTCCAGGACTGTCAGGGCTATGTAGTGAGACCCTGTAGGAAGGAAAGAAAGAAGGAAGGGAAAGGAAGAAAGAGAGGGGGCGAGATAGAGACAGAGAGACAGACAGAGACAGACAGAGGGGGGGAGAGAGAGAGAGAGAGAGAGAGAGAGAGAGAGA